>CM077166.1:171576339-171831534 GCA_039583875.1 Platanthera guangdongensis
TTCATGTTTGGACATGATTGGATTTTCTTTTATAATTAAGAACAATTGTTGTTCTATATTTAAGAATGATGTTTGTTATGCTGTAGCCCAATTGTTTAATGGTCTTTATGTTTTGAACTTGGACCATCTGATCTGTAATGTAGAAAATAATAAAAGACTAAGAACAAATGACTCGAACCCTACATTTCTCTGGCATTGTCGTTTGGGCCATATCAACGAGAAGTGCATATCCAAGCTCCATAGAGATGGACTTTTGGACTCATTTGATTATGAATCATTTGAGCGATGCGAATCTTATTTGTTAGGCAAGATGACTAAAGCTCCTTTCACTGGTTATACTGAGAGGGTTGAGGATCTCTTGGGTGTTGTACATAGTGATGTATGCGGACCCATGAGTTCCATGGCTAGAGGTGGGTATTTCTACTTTGTTACATTTACTGATGATTTTAGTAGATACGGATATGTGTATCTTATGAAGTACAAACCCGAGACCTTTGAAAAGTTCAAAGAGTTCAAGAATGAAGTAGAAAACCAGTTGGGTAAAAGGGTTAAAGCACTCATATCTGATCGAGGTGGCGAATACCTGAGTCATGAGTTCCGTGATCATCTGAAAGAGTGTGGTATTGTATCACAGCTCACTCCACCTAGAACACCACAACATAATGGTGTGTCTGAGAGGAGAAATCATACTCTGTTAGACATGGTACGTTCGATGATGAGTCATGCAGACTTGCCTGTTTCCTTTTGGGGTTTTGCTTTAGAGACTACTGCAATGACATTGAATCACGCTCCAACAAAAACAGTTCTGAAGACACCATATGAGATATGGACTGGGAAGCATCCTAGTATGTCGTTCATTAAAATTTGGGGCTGTGAGGCATACGTGAGACGTCAAATGCCTGACAAGCTGGAACCCAAATCGGATAAATGTTATCTGGTGGGATATCCTAAGGAAACGAAAGGGTATTACTTTTACCTACCGTCTGAGGGCAAAGTGTTTGTCGCAAGGACTGGTGTCTTCTTGGAGAAAGAGTTCTTATCAAGAAGACTGAAAAGGTAGAGCTTGAAGAAGTTCAAGAACCACATATAGTGAATGAACCGGAATTGGATTCTGAGACAGGACTACAAGATGCTGTAGCTAGAGAACCTGCTCAAGGAACACAAGTCCTACGTAGATCTGGTAGACCGAGGTTTGAGCCTGAGAGATATGGATTTCTCGTGTCTCAAATAGGTAATGTGTTGCTTATGGATCATGATGATGAACCAGCAACCTACCAAGAGGCTATGAATGGACCGGACTCCGACAAATGGCTTGAGGCTATGAAATCCGAAATGGACTCCATGTATGCAAACCAAGTTTGGAACTTGGTGGAACCACCTGAAGGGGTACGACCCATAGGGTGCAAGTGGGTCTTCAAGAAGAAGACCGACATGGATGGGAATGTACAGACATTCAAAGGGCGACTGGTGGCTAAGGGTTTCAAGCAAATTCATGGTATTGACTATGATGAGACCTTTTCCCTGTTGCCATGGTAAAGTCCATAAGGATATTGCTTGCTGTTGCTGCGTATTATGACTACGAGATCTGCAGATGGATGTCAAAACGGCTTTCCTTAATGGAAACCTCCTTGAGGAAGTGTATATGACACAACCCGAGGGTTTTGTATCCCAGATGAAGCCACTAAAATATGCAAGCTGAATAAGTCCATCTATGGACTGAAACAGGCCTCTCGAAGTTGGAATCTTCGTTTTGATGAGAAAATCAAAGAGTTTGGTTTCATCAAGAATGAAGATGAGCCTTGTGTTTACAAGCGAATCAGTGGGAGCATTGTTGTCTTCCTGATATTGTATGTAGATGACATACTGTTGATTGAGAATGACATTCCTACCCTGAAAGTTGTTAAGAACAACCTAGGGAACTGCTTTTCAATGAAGGATTTGGGTGAAGCGACTTATATACTCGGTATTAAGATCTATAGAGATAGATCGAAGAAGTTGCTGGGTTTGACCCAGAGTACGTACATCGAAAAGGTGTTGAAGCGGTTCAACATGCTTGAGTCCAAGAAAGGATTTTTGCCCATGTCTCATGGTGTGAATCTCTCTAAGGACCAGTGTCCAAAGTCTTGTGAGGATAAGGACCGCATGAAGTTGATTCCATATGCTTCGGCAATTGGATCAATCATGTACGCGATGTTATGTACTCGACCCGACGTCTCCTTTACTTTGAGCATGACTAGCAGGTATCAGTCAGACCCCGGTTAGTGTCACTGGATTGCAGTCAAGAATGTCCTGAAGTACTTGAGAAGGACTAAGGATGTGTTCTTGGTGTATGGTGGAGAGGAAGAGCTCATTGTAAGTGGTTACACAGATGCTACCTTCCAAACTGATAGAGACGACTCCAAGTCTCAGTCAGGTTTTGTTTTTTGCCTGAATGGAGGAGCTGTGAGCTGGAAGAGTTCCAAGCAAGAGACAGTTGTTGATTCTACAACAGAGGCCGAGTATATCGCCGCAGCTAATGCGACGAAGGAGGCTGTATGGATTAGGAAATTCATCGGCGAGCTTGATGTAGTTCCTAGCATTGTTGGTCCCGTAGTTCTCTACTGTGATAACAATGGTGTAATTTCACAATCTAAGGAACCTAGATCCCATCAGCGCTCCAAGCACATACTTCGGCGGTTTCATCTTATTCGTGAGATTGTCGAACGAGGAGATGTGAACATTTGCAGAGTGCCGACTGAGGAGAATATTACGGATCCACTAACAAAGCCTCTCGCGCAGAGAAAGCATGATGGTCATACTTGATCGATGGGTATACGATACCTAAATGATCAACTCTAGTGAGAATCTTGTGGATTGCATGTAAACATGTATTTTGTTGGCCATTTGTTCATATGATGAACATTGTACCTAGTTTTTCTCTTACAATTAATGGAAAGTTCTTTTATTATGAGTTTTTCTATATGATAGTTAAATGTTAACATAATAGATACCCTTAGAATGTTCGCTTCCATGGGACATCAAGTACGTGACTTGAATGTGAGAGCCTATGATTTATTTGAAGCTTCATTCTTAAAAGGTCCCTGGTCGAGTATCATCATAGAAGCTAAGGGTGATGATGGTACATGAAGGATAGCACGTGCGTTGACTGATGACCGGTTCTCACAGGTCATGATATTGTGATATCAAGTCATCACGTGGGTACTTGTTAGTGAACACGTTGTACTGGACAGACCCAACCTGAGACTACTCTGTGGATTGTCATCCAATTGTGTCACGAGTAGGTCTCAATTGACAATGGTGTTGTGATCCTTTGACCTGAAGTCACAGCATTCATCAAGTGAGGAAGAGCGTTCTTTGATGCCATCTAAAGTCTTCCTTGAGAAAGGTTGATGATAAGGGTGGTTGTTGGGCATGTTACGAATCATTTGGGTGTTTGTGTGTGAGCAGATATGGGATTTGTCCTCCTGTATGACAGGAGTTGCATCCATGGGCCCCTTAATGGAACTGGACTGAGAAATGCATGGTCATGCTTGGTTGAGTCAATATGTGATATTGGACTCACCATTCTCTGGAAGTCCGTCCTGGATCAAGAAACTTGGATTGAGCTATTACGAGGGTGACACGGTCCATGCCTCTAGTTCTTTCGGATGTAAGGGATAAAGGGACAAAGACAACGCTGATACATTGGTCATAAAGGCTTATGAGTTATAAACTCTTATTGCTTGGGAGCATGATGATACATTGAGCTAGATGCCGCTCATTGTTTGTGAGGTTTTTGGTTTGATACTTTCAAGATCAAGTGGGAGACTGTTGGAGTTACCATGGTGATCTAGAAGTGGTCAAACATGTAATCTCACTGCCAATGCGATATGAGCCTGCAGGGTCGCACATAAGAGATGTAGAGAAGTTGGATGATTGACTGTGTTGGTAAAGGTTACCAATCACCGACCTGAATGGGGTTATGAGAAAAGTGTTGCCTTAAAGGATCGTCGGGTTGGGCAAATGTTGCCTTGAAGGATTGGTAAGAATAGTCGACCGAAGGTCGACGAGTATCGTCGACCGCGGGTCGACGATTATCGTCAACCCACGTTCAACGTGAATCGTTGAGTATTGTACTCTGATTCTCGCAGATCCTAGGTGATACTCGTCGACTGATTCTCGCCAATCCTAGCTGATTCTCGCCGATCCTAGGTGATTCTCGTCGATTGAATCTCACCGAATCTGCTAGGTGATTCTCGCCGATTCTGGAACCCTAATTTTCTGGGTGGTCTGCGGATAGCGATATTCCTAAGTCTATTTATGTCTTTGGTATAAATAAATACTTAGGGTTTTCGGGACTCATCACTTATCGAATCGGATGCGATTTCTTCGTTCGTTCCGCCGATCCCGAATCCCGCCGACGGAACCGTTCCGCCGCCGTGCTCGCTCCGTCGACCTCCTCCTCTCCGGCGATTGTCGCTGGTGTTGCTATCCCTGGCGCGGACCTAGCAGTCCGTGGAAAAGCAAGGTGTGGTCATTCTCCTTCCCGATTATCCGTGCAATGGAAAGGTCGATGTTCTCCCGCTCGTGTGGATTTCTGCAGAGACGTGGATATCATTCCACGTAGAACTCGCAACCAGCAAGAACACGAAGCTTGGAGCATCTCCGTTGAGTTGTGACTCAATGCCACCGAGGTAATTTTTTGTCTAGTTGTATGTTTACTTCTTGATTCAACTACCATGGCCCGATCCCATCTCTTTTGGGTTTTTCTTGATGTTTTTATTTTTCCGCTGCGTGCACAAGTGTTGTGCCATCCTCATAGAGAAAACCCAACACTAGCTGGCAGGGCTGGAAGTCACTCGATGGTATCAGCCTTGGACCCCGAGCAGATACTACTACCAGGATCTCACCTAGCTGGCGGGGCTGGAAGTCACTCAGTGTCATCCTTAGACCTCGAGCAGATCCCGCTGTCAGGCTCTCACCTAGCTGGCAGGGCTGGAAGTCACTCGATGGTATCGGCCTTGGACACCGAGCAGATCCCGATGTCAGGCTCTCACCTAGCTGGCAGGGCTGGAAGTCACTCGGTGTCATCCTTAGACCCCGAGCAGATCACACTACCAGACTCTCACCTAGCTGGCAGGGCTAGAAGTTACTCGATGGTATCAGCCTTGGAACCCGAGCAGATCCCGCTGCCAGGCTCTCACCTAGCTGACAGGGCTAGAAGTCACTTGGTGTCATCCTTATACCTCGAGCAGATCCCACTAACAGGCTCTCACCTAGATGGCAGGGCTGGAAGTCACTCGATGGTATCAGCCTTGGACCCCGAGCAGATCTCGCTGCTAGGCTCTCACCTAGATGGCAGGGCTGGAAGTCACTCATAGTGTCATCCTTAGACCTCGAGCAGATCCCGCTGTCATGCTCTCACCTAACTGGCAGGGCTGGAAGTCGCTCAATGGTATCAGCCTTCGACCCCAAGAAGATCCCGCTGCCAGGCTCTCACCTAGATGGTAGGGCTATAATTCACTCTGTGTCATCCTTAGACCTCGAGCAGATTCCGCTGTCAGGCTCTCACCTAGCTGGCAGGGCTGGAAGTCTCTCGGTATCATCCTTAGATCTCGAGCAGATCTCGCTGTCAGGCTCTCACCTAGCTGGCAGGGCTGGAAGTCACTCGATGGTATCAGCCTTGGACCCCGAGCAGATCCCGTTGCTAGGCTCTCACCTAGCTGGCAGGGCTGGGAGTCACTCGGTGTCATCCTTAGACCTCGAGCAGATCCCGCTGCCAGGCTCTCACCTAGCGGGCAGGGCTGGAAGTCACTTGATGGTATCAGCCTTGGACCCCAACAGATCCCGCTGACAGGCTCTCACCTAGCTGGCAGGGCCGTAAGTCACTCGATGGTGTCAATCTTGGACCCCGTGCAGATCCCACTGTCAGGCTATCACCTAGCTGATAAGGCTGGAGGTCACCCAGGGAAGTCCTGCACCCCCCAGGTAGTGCCTAACAAACTTGGCCCTTCTAAGATTAAGAGGAGAGCTCGGCAGGAGCGAGTTCGGGCTCACTAATTCAGCTCGGCCTCGGCAGAAGGGTGACGAGCCAGGCCCTTGGACCTCGCTAAGGGGAGGTGGATCCCGCCGAGACGCCTCGCCCCCCACTTTGTTTTTTATTTGGAAAAATTTAGTGAATTTCGTTTCCAGATTGGTAAGATTATGGGCTGCTTGCGAAGCGAGCTGGGGCGAGTCCTGAAAATTGGCGAGACAGGCCCTTGGACCTCGCTAAGGGGAGGTGGATCCCACAGAGACGCCCTGCCCCCCACTTTGTTTTTTACTTGGAAAAATTTAGTGAATTTGGTTTTCAGTTGATAAGATCATGGGCAGCCCGCGAGCGAGCTTTGTCAAGGCCTTAGAATTGTCGAACTCACAAGATATGCTCTCAGGGGCGAGTCCTAATGATAATCCTACTTGAATTACCTATCTTTGTGACGTCGCTGGGGAGAATGCTCGTAGACAAACAAGGCACGGCAGAGAAATCCAGCAAAAGAAAATATATGTATAATGACATTACTATAATGGACAAAAGGTATCAAAAAATATTCTTTCATTAAGTAAAAATATTTACAGGTTGAGCTCGCCTCGGCGAGACTACAGGTTATATACATGTAGACCTCCCCCCCCCCTGCCCCGCTAGATTGGTGGTGCTCCCCTCTTTTGCCTGACAGATCCTGGAAGCCCTTCCCGAACAGCGCGTCCAGACTGTCTTCCTTCTCACTGGGAGGCGTCGCCGGGAATAGGCTTCGGCATCAGGTCCCGGGCCGAAATCTCCTCGCATCCCTCCACCAGCACTCCAGTGTCCATCTTCTAGAGGGTGCATTCGGCGGCCTGGATGGAGTTGATCCGCAGCCTCTCGGCAAGGTCGGCCTCGCCAAAGATCCTCGGCCTCTTGTAGGGGATGGTAGGATCGGCGCCGCTGGGCGGGCAGAAAATCTCCGCCTGACGGCGGACCTCGCGGTTAAGGTTTTGGTTCTCATCCTTTAGCTTCGCATTTGGCCCCTCAAGCTCAGCAAGCCTGGCGCGCAGCTGGCCGATCTCCTCCCCCTGCTTGATATTGCGGGCCTGCAACTCTCCGACGGCCTTGGCATCCTGATAGAAGAAAATTTCGTTAACAACGTAAAATATTTCAAGTAAAAGAGAGAAGAATCCTGATACTCACCAGCTCGCTGGCGGCCTGGGCGAGAAGACCCTCGGTGATGCCGAGCCGTCTTACCTGATCAGCGACCTTGTCTTTGTGATGTCGCGGGCTTGCTCAGCTTTTTGGAGTTGGTTGTTGAGACCGAAGCTGCGGCGGACCAGCATATGATGGAGCTCCATGGCTCGCAGGTGGGCCTGCAGGCCCTCATGGCCGAGCTGTTGCAGGATCATGCCCTTGTAGGCCTCGGCGTCTTCCCGGCCATAGAGGCCAAAGCCGAGGGCGTAAGCATGACCAGTGGCGGGCTTGCGGTCATGCCAAGAGGGATGAAGAGTGGATATGGAAACCCGGTGGGCCAACTCGTCCCACTGCACGATGGGCTCGCCTGCCGAGTCTCTCCACCGCCCCCACCCCCCAAAGTTGAAGAGGGGATGCTCTTTCAGCGCGCCGTGCTCGTGAGTTGTCCTCTTCGCCGAAGGAGGTGGCAAGATCGCTTCAGGGGGAGCGGAGGTCTCGCCGCCCATCCGCCCATTGTTGGTAACTTCCTTCAGTGGGCTCTCTGGCGACGCGTCGGGGGCGACTTCAGGCGAGCTCATGTATCTGGGGCTGGATTGATGTTGTTGATGTTGTTTACCCCGCAGAGCCAGCAAGGCTCTCTTCATATTTTTGGGTAGTTGTTGGCGATGGGGCGGGCTATACCCCGCATCCTCAGGCCGCCTCTTACTGGAAGAAGGTTTGGATAAGACCGACTCATCTCGACAGGTTGCCGTCACAGCCTTCTCACGAGCGAGAGGGTCAGGGAACAGTCCCGAGTCCGCAAATGGTGGGTTCACGGGAATTAGCCGCTTCCCTGCAAGAAAAAACTTGGAAAAAGTTAGAAGATTTTCAACAGCAATATGGCGAGCTCGGCAACCTGGCGAGCTCGGCAATGTGGAGAGAATAATACCTTCGCCGGGATAGGACGGGGAGAAGCGCGTCGAGGCCCCTTTGCAGGAAGGCGACCTCAAATTCCTTGTGGTGGAAAAACTTATGGAGGTCGGCATCGTTGTCGGACACGACCGGGGGGGGCGGTAGACCTCCTCACCTTTCTGCTGCGGCGAGTACGGGATGTTGCCGAGATCGCCCTTGATAAAGGCAATCTTAGTCATCCAGTTATGGTGCTTGTTCGCGATCTCGCAAACTTTAATCAGCGAGCCGCCGAAGTAGGCGACCCCATCCGGCGTTGCCTTATAAGAGAAGAGCTTCCTGAATACTGTCAGGTTGAACACAATCCTCTCTCGCCGGAGATAGCTCGCGAATGCCACCATCATGGCGATGGCGTTGGAGTTCAGCTGCGCGGGCACCGCACCATAATACTTCAGAATCTGCCGGATATCCTGCCAGAGGGGGAGGCGCAACCCCACCTCAAAGTGCAATATGGGGAAGGCGAGCTTGACATCATAAAAGGTATTGATGGCCTCCCCCTGCCTCGGCCAGCGCACCTTGAAGCCTGGCGGCATATGGTCGCGAACAAACTCACCGAGCTCGACCTCGCTTGTGTGCCCCTCTGTAACGCCCCCGATTTTTTCGATGATTTTATTTGAATGGGCAACGTCATATTTATGACGCCGTGGCGTTACTTTTAACTTCAAGTTGATGACGCAATGTTGTTAAGGTATTTTCGCGTCCATGCGGTCGAGTCGGCCGAATCCTTGTTGTGATGGGAAAATTTTGCATTTGGAATTTAAGTTATGTAATTTTGGGCTTGCTCGTCAAGTTTCGTCGCAATCCGAGCATTTTTTTGGAGTCACGGCACGCGATTGAAGTTTTGGATTGTTTATGTTCGCCGTATACTTTGAAGATTAATATCTCGGGAATGTCTCGTCGGATTTTGGTTTTGAGTTCGTCGTTGTGTTCGTAGCGTCAATATTCACCTACGGCGTGAGTTTCGTTTAATTCGGCGATCGTTTGGGCCTCCGTTTTGATCTCGTAGTTTCCTTGTTCAAAAATATATAAGTATGATTATTTTAATATTATAGTACTATTCAAAAATGTCTTTTACTATTCATTCATATAGTTTGATCAAAAGGTTACATTTGCAAAGAAATTATTTTTCCTCAAGGCTTGACTCGAGTGGAATTCCTACGTCTCGTGTAGGTGTACTGTTCATACAAATAATCGGTTAGTACTCTAGTAGCTGCCTTATGAGTACTCGAGTAGTTGTCTTACTACTCGAGTAGTTCTTTTTGAGTACTCGAGTAGCTGCCTTATAAGTACTCGAGTAGGTCTCTGCTTGTACTCGAGTAGTTGCCTTACTACTCGAGTAGTTCTTTTTGAATACTCGAGTAGCTGAATTATAAGTACTCGATTAGGTATCTTCTTGTACTCGAATAGTTTCCTTACTACTCGAGTAGTTCTTTTCGAGGACTCGAGTAGCTGCCTTAAGTACTCTGAAGGATCAAGCGCATACTCAACTTCACCAAAAGCCCGGATTGTTGGAGAGGGTGCTACTTAATTTCTTAAATAAGTAGCAAAGCGCCACGGGTCAAGTGAAGGAACGCCGGACCCAACAAATCCCCCCCCCCCCCCCGCCGGCGTCCAACACAACCCGTCGGCTCAGAGGTGGAGTTACCACATGGCCCACCTGGCTCAGAGGTGGGGTTACCACATTTTCACGGTTTCCTGAGCCACCGGACCCACACAGGTAGAATTGAAAAATCAGGATTTAATAGCGCCCCCCTCCCCCCCCCCCCCCCACCCCCGGTCTTGAACCCGTGACCTCCTCTGATACCAATTGAAGGATCAAGCGCATACCCAACTGCACCAAAAGCCCGGACTGTTGGAGATGGCGCTACTTAATTTCTTAAATAAGTAGCAAAGCGCCACGGGTCAAGTGAAGGAACGCCGGACCCAACAATCCCCCCCCCCACGGCGTCCAGCACAACCCGTCGGCTCAGAGGTGGATTTACCACATGGCCCACCTGGCTCAGAGGTGGGGTTACCACATGTCCACGATTTCCTGACCCGCCGGACCCACACGGGTAGAAGGGAAAAATCAGGATTTAATAGCGCCCCCTGTCTTGAACCCGTGACCTCCTCTGATACCAATTGAAGGATCAAGCGCATACCCAACTGCACCAAAAGCCCGGACTGTTGGAGAGGGGGCTACTTAATTTTTTAAATAAGTAGCAAAGCGCCACGGGTCAAGTGAAGGAACGCCAGACCCAACAATCCCCCCCCCCCCCGGCGTCCAGCATAACCCGTCGTCTCAGAGGTGGAGTTACCACATGGCCCACCTGGTTCAGAGGTGGGGTTACCACATGTCCACGGTTGCCTGACCCGCCGGACCCACACAGTTAGAAGGGAAAAATCAGGATTTAATAGCGCCCCCCCTGTCTTGAACCCGTGACCTCCTCTGATACCAATTGAAGGATCAAGCGCATACCCAACTGCACCAAAAGCTCGGACTGTTGGAGAGGGCACTACTTAATTTCTTAAATCAGTAGCAAAGCGCCACGGGTCAAGTGAAGGAACGCCGGACCCAACAATCCCCCCCCCCCCCCCCCCGGCGTCCAGCACAACTCGTCGGCTCAGAGGTGGAGTTACCACATGGACCACCTGGCTCAGAGGTGGGGTTACCACATGTCCACAGTTTCCTGACCCGCCAGACCCACACATGTAGAAGGGAAAAATCAGGATGTAATAGCGCCCCCCGGTCTTGAACCCGTGACCTCCTCTGATACCAATTGAAGGATCAAGCGCATACCCAACTACACCAAAAGCCCGGAATGTTGGAGAGGGCGCTACTTAATTTCTTAAATAAGTAGAAAAACACCACGGGTCAAGTGAAGGAACGTCGGACCCAACATACTCGAGTAGGTCTCTTCTTGTACTCGAGTAGTTACCTTACTACTCGAGTAGTTCCTTTCGAGTATTCGAGTAGTTGTCTGGCACTCGAGTAGGTCTTTTTTTGTACTCAAGTAGTGATCTTACTACTCGAGTAGTTATTTTCGAGTACTCGAGTAGTTACCTTACTACTCGAGTAGTTCCTTTCGAGTACTCGTGTAGTTGTCTGGCACTCGAGTAGGTCTTTTCATGTACTCGAGTAGTGATCTTACTACTCGAGTAGTTCTTTTCGAGTACCCGAGTAGTTACCTTACTACTCGAGTAGTTCCTTTCGAGTACTCGAGTAGTCACCTTACTACTCGAGTAGTCCTTTTCTTGTACTCGAGTATCCCTTGTTGTACCCTAGTAGCACCCCTATAGTACTCGAGTGGCCCGTTCCTTCTGTCTCGGAAAATCGGTTTTAGCTGAACCCGGTTTATTTCTGCTGTTTGGGTATAAATACTTTCTTCTTCTTCATCATCATTAAACCAACAAAGAATTTCTTCTTCTTCCCGAACCAGAGCGGCGTGTCAGAAATAGGTCATCCGTCCGTACTTCTTCCGGTGGCCGCCGACGGTGCTCCGGTGCTCGAAATCTTCAACCGAGTATAGATCTGGAAAGCTCTCGCCAAGAGCTACGCCATCGTGGTAATATCTTCTCCGTTTCTAGAGATTTCTCGTTAGGGTTTTTCGGCCCTAACATCCTTTTCGGACGTTCTTGTTCAGATTTCAACTCCTCCCGCATCCCTTTTCCCCGATCTACGACGTGGAGTGATTCGGTGGACTTTTCCGGTTAAACCAAGGCAAGTGGTGGTTTCCCCTCGTTTCTCCTTTTTCGATTTGATGGTAACGGCTATATTTTCATGTCTTTAAAATTTTCTGCGCTTATTCTTCCAAATTATTGTTATAATTAATCGTTTCAACGATCACATGATGTTGTAAGGTTTTGTCATGGTAAGCTCGATCTTGTCTGGTTATGTTTAATCGTTCCTGATGTGTATTAATGATGACTATAAATGCCTTAGCTTTCGTTATTGAACGCATTAGGATTTTTCTAGGATTGTAAATTGCTCCTAGATGTTGATCAACCGCGTCTTGAATTTGGCAATGTCAAGTAGAATCTGTCGAGCCAAATCTCGAGATATTTGTGTTATAGTTTCTTTGGGTTTTCTTGATTGCGGGAGTTAGTGGACGATTCCACCTCCGCAGTGGTTGTTTCCTTCATTAGTGCCCTGTGGAAGTCTACCCGACTTTTGGATGTCTGCGGTGTATGGTGGAGAGTATGAGACTCACTCGCAGTTAGACAGATTTTATATTCGTGTTTTTGGGTGGTGTGTCCAAGAGTGACCACCTCACCCGTGTTTTTTTGGGTGGTGTGTCCACGAGTGACCACTTCGCCCGTGTTTTTGGGTAAAGTCAACCACAGGTGCCTAATAAAGGATTTGTATTTCTTACTTACGAATTATTCAGGTTGTCACCTTATAGCCTTGTGCGTCTGGTGTACTATTGTTGTACGTGACGAATCACGTAAGTGTTCTTCTTCATAATGATGGCTTATTCCTCTTTTTGTACTTTATTTCAGTACTGTTGGTCTTGGGTTGGTACCCCTTTGACCTTTGTTTATTTGGGCTTATTAAGTTTCTGCCACCATTTGTTCCTTCTTGCTGAGGTGTTTTGTCTTTGGATGCCTCAGGTTCAGAGTAGTAGCAGATAACAGAGCTAGTTTTTGAGTTCTGGGCGGCAGTGTTGGCCGTGGTTGTTACCTCATCTCAACGAGGTAGTTTGTTGTTTATTTAGTTACTGGTTCAGACATACTTTTTTGTATGTGGGTTCGTGTCAGTTTGTTGATGCCCATAGTATTGTTACTTTTGATACTTACTAGCTGCTTTGTTTTTTTGTATATATGGATGTGGATTGCTTGCTCTCTGGGATGATTTATGCTAGGAATGCAAGTTAGGTATTTTCAACTATAAAATCTATTACTATTACTTCATGCACTGCATAATTTAAAAACTCTAACTTGTTATATTTGGCGACCGTAAAAGCTATCCTTACTACTATTATAAATTTAGAGTCTTGCATAGTATGAGTTGTCCTTTGGGGACGTTTATACTCATGTAGGATGTTTGAGTCAATCTAAACAAGTATTTTTTTCCGCAGCGTATAACTATATTTTGATTCGTAGACTAAGTGAGTCATTAAGTCGAGGGATACGGCTAATTATTGCAATTAACTGATTTTCCTTAAAATAACTGAAAGAATCTTTCTTTATATTTAAGTAGGTGTCTGCCTGAGCGTCCGCAGTTATCCCCTGCTGACGTGGCATCATGACGTGCATTTTCCCTTACTCTGATAAGTTATTATATGCGGTGAAAATGCGGGTTGTGATAGTTGGTATCAGAGGGAGGTTGCTTGACAATTGGTCGGGCAACCTTCTCTTGTTAGTGTTAGTTGTTTAGTGACATTTCATGCACACACCGTTGTGTCATCAGTACGTCTTAGCCGAAGCAAAGTCACTACACTCATAGCATGATAAGAAGTATACTGGGCATATTATGTAGTATGGGATGCATAATATGTGTTTGTATATGGATCTACCATAGGTGACAACATGTGACGGTTATGTAGTATGGGATGCATAACCACCATCACATGGGTGACCATTAGCACGTTTTTTTTTCCTCATTGCATGCGATATTATGTAGTATGGGATGCATAACATTTCATGTGTACGCCGCTCATATCATGCATTAGGGCCTTTGAAAGATATAGTACCTAAAACACCTAGAGGGGGGGGGGGGTGAATAGGTGACCAAATTCTTGTTAACTTTTTATGGCAGCAATCAGTATTTTACTCAGATTTATATCTACTATTTCACAGCAATCACACAGCATTCACAGCAAACCACAAACACACAGTAGACACAGAGTTTTATAGTGGTTTCTCAAGCTTTGGGTACATCCACTTTCCCCCTTCGCCTATCTAGCAGTGTACTAGATTCGGCCAAACTTCTCCACTAACTCAGAACCCAAAACTGGTTCCTACACCTCAGGCCCAAGGCCCTACAACTCAGCTTCTTCACAAAGCCTACACTCAGCCACAAAGGCCTACACTCAGCCACCAAGGCCTACACTCAGCCACCAAGGCCTACACTCAGCCACCAAGGCCTACACTCAGCCACCAAGGCCTACACTCAGAGATAAAACTCTCCTACCCTCAGCCTTTATAATTACAGGCTTACAAGACTCAGATCCAAAGGATCCTACAAGAAAAAATTGAATACAATAATGTTAATTCAACAACTCAGAGAATAGAGAGATGAGATGTGAGTTTCTTGATGAGTTCTTGGAAGAACTCAGCTGAAATTAATCTGACTTAGCTTTCTTCAAAGCTTCTTGAAAGTAGAACTCAATAAGATTGACTCCTTCTGCAGTTGATCCTTGATCTCTGTCACTTAAGATTCAGAGTGAATCTGAACCCTTCTTCTCAGCCTGGTTCCAACAGCTGATTTCTTGGATGGAGCTCTCTCTCTCCAACTTCTTAGATCTGCACTTGATTCTTCAAGGAATAGCTAGATCTTCTTTAAATCTGAACTTGGACTTGTGTTCAATCAATCTCAACAACAGTTTCTGTAAACTGTATAAGCCTATTTATAGGCCTTCTTCATGGTAACCGGTTGGTCCGGTTCATAACTGAATTCTGACATCTCTGACAGGTGCTGTAGACCGGCTGGAATGACAGCTGTCAAGTCATCCAGTCAGTTCTTGAAAATTATGTAACTGTCTCCAAGTGTCGAGACTGTCTGTCTTTAAGTGTCGACACTTATAGACTAAGTGTCGACACATGTTGTCTAAGTGTCGACACTAGCCTACAAGGTGTCGACACAACTCCTTGTGTTGTAGATTTTATATCTCGACACTACTTCTTCTTCATGTGTCGACACTAAAATTGAGTGTCGACACAAGTACTTGTACTTCAGTATTTTGCTGAAATCTTCTAAGTGTCGACACATCTCCTTTGTGTCGACACATCTACATCTGTTGAATCTGTTAAGTGTCGACACTGCTTCTTGGTGTCGACACATGTCTTCAGTGTTGATACTTGCTGAGTGTCGACACATTGCTTTGGGTGTCGCCACTTTCTTCTTCAGTCGAGACTCTGGCTGTGTGTCGACACATTCCATTAGTGTCGACACTTGTACTTAGAATATTCTTGAACTTTGCTGATCTTTATTAAGTGTTGACACAGCTCCTTGTGTCGTCACTTTCTTCAAGTGTTGAGTCTTCAGCTAAGTGTCGACACTTTGTTCTGGGTGTCGACACTTACTTCCAGTGTTGACTCTTCTGCTAACTGTCGACACATTGTTCTGGGTGTCGACACTTACTTCAAGTGTTGACTCTTCTGTTGAGTGTCGACACATTGTTCTGGGTGTCGACACTTGTACTTAGTCTCTGCAGACTTTTGCTGAGTGTTGACACAGTCTCCAAGTGTCGACACTTTTTGATGTAGACACAGTTTTTCTGGGTGTCGACACAACTGCTAAGTGTCGACACAGCTTCACTGGCTTTTCTTCACTGAGTGTCGACACAGCTCCTTGTGTCGACACTTTCTGTCTGGTGTCGACTCAGCATCCCTGGTGTCGACACAATGACTCCAAGTGTCAACACTGCTTGCCTGGGTGTCGACACAAGTCTTCTTAAGTGTCGACACTTTCCCTCTGGGTGTCGACACATGAACTTAGAAACTTTTTCTTCTTTCCTGTAAAAACTTAGCCTACACAAGTAAACTCAAAACACATCAAATACATTTTGATGTATATCATTGAGTTGGGTGAGGCTTCTTCAAATCAGGTACATTTGAACCAATGTACCCAACAATCTCCCCCTATTTGGAGAAGTTATAACCCTTAGTCAATGATATACACCATTCATAATAAAAATACAAAATGATGTAAGACAGGATTATGTAAACAGGAAAGTACATCACATGTATAAAACAAACATGCATATACAAATAACATCTCAGAACAAATATGAAATAAATTTAACACATAGCTAATTTATCACACAACACATTGTTCCAATACTTTGTCATATTTATTTTCAAAAGTTTACAGAACGTTTTACATCAAAAAGATTACATAGTAAACTTTAAGAAAATTCTAATTCTATTTCTGTTCAGGCTCCTTGATCACTATTCCTTTTCCAGCTTGAACTCTGGCTTGAACAGGAGCTTCAGCAACTTCTGCATCAGCAGGCTTCTTGCCTTTCAAGTCCTTCTTCTTAAGTTCCTCAGCCTTAATCTTTTGCCTTTCAAAATAATGATAAGGCTTGGGAAAGTACTTGCTAGGCTCCTGAGCAGTAGGAGGTAGCTTTCCCATCTTGGCCTTCCTTCTGTACTGGACTATAGCCTCCTGCCTAGACTCATGTTTTCTCCATTCATTTTCAGAAAACCACTTATTCCTGTCTTGAATGTTATCTTTGGCAGCTTTCCAGGCAGTCAAAATAATATTCCTTGAGGTAGGGCTCCACTGCTCAAAGTCTGGTCTTTGTTCAGCTTGTTCCCTAAACCTCTTCTTAGATAATCTTGTCTCTTCTTCTTTCTGCAGTGCCTCTTGCATAGCTTCAGATATTGGCTGAACAACTTTCTCAAGAATGACATTGTCCTTACCCCCAGGTAGGCTATACATGGACTGTATGTCAGCATGAATCATGTCAAAATCTGGAGGAGGGTAGATACCTTGAGCCACTTCTGGTTGCTCCCCTCCGAAATATGCAGGATGAATTCCAGATTCAGCAACATTATCATCATCACAAAGAGGAGGATAACCCAGTGTAGCTCTGATGGAATTAGATATCCACTTGGCATAATCAGAGCTAGCTTTGACTAAAACCCTCTCCCCCTTTATGACTTCTCTTTCTACAACATTGTCATCATCACAAAGAGGAGGATAACCCAGTGTAGCTCTGATGGAATTAGATATCCACTTGGCATGATCAGAGCTAGTTTTGACTAAAACCCTCTCCCCCTTTATGACTTCTCTTTCTACATGATCTCTGACATCATTTGTTTGAAATCTGACTTGATTATCCAAATAATTTACTCCATCTTTAAAGAAAGGTTTTAACCTTTGGAGTTTGTCAGTTATGAACTTTTGAGAATCTTGAATAGCAGTCTTAAGAGCAGTAATTTCTTCTAGAAATACTTTGTCAAAATCTGCCTTTGCTTTAGCTGGAGTCTGCCCTGCAGCTAGATTCTTCAGTTCTGTGACTATTGCATTGTGAGATGCAGTCAAATTATCATTCATCCTAATTTGATTTTCAAGTACATATCCTTGCTTGACTGCAAAGTCATCAACTTGTGCTTTTATCTTCTCCTGGTGTGTAGCCAAGTACACCACTGCATTCCCTCCCTTGTGGAAGCAGTCTATCATCTCCTTCTTATTGAGATTCATCTCAAATCTTATTGACTTGATATCCTGGGCCAGATCAAATTGCAATGATTTGTGTCCCTCATCCACATAAGTTTCAATAGCCTTCCTATGTTCATCCAGTTTAATCTGCATAGCAAACATTAAAGCACTATAATCAATAGTTGGAGCTGGCTGTGATATAGGCTGTGGAGCAACAGTTTGTAAAGCCTTCTTGTAACTCTGGCTTCTTCTCCTGAAAACTTGAAACTTTCTTTTCTTAGCCCTTAAAGCTTCCTCATCTTCAGATCCAGATGTACTTGCTATCTCTACCCTCTCCTTAGGTAGCTCCTTTTGTACTTCTGGTGCCTTCTCAGTCTCTTCCCTTGCAGGTTCTTCATTAATTGGCACTTGCTCCCCCTCAAGTGGAGCATTCTCCCCCTCAGCAGCAGCAGTTTCCTTGTCAAAATCTTCTTGATCCAGATTTAGAAATAAATCTTCCATGGTATACTCTTGTGGAGAATGAGCTGGAGAAATTCTGGGCTCATCTACCACTGGATCAGATACAAACTGAGCTGCAGTAGATGTGTCTTCCATTACAACATCTGGGACTTGACTAGCAGTCTGTGGTTGCTGATAAACATCAGACAAATCAGTATCTTCTATAGGAAAAACCAAAGCATTAAGCTCAGTAATTACCTCTAGAATGATGTTGGTTGCTTGCTCACTCACAAGAGGAGTGGGCTCTTCCACAACTAGTGGCCCCCCTGGATGTGATCCTTGTGTATGGGGCTAGCTTGAGGTAGCTCCCCCTGGATTTCAGCATTTATCTGTTGAGCTGGAGACTTTACAGCAGTTCCAGTATCTTCCTCATCAGGTGTGAAGACTACTTGCTCTTCACTCCCAGAGCTGCTAGTTGACTCTTGAGCCACTGGGGCAGTTTTTCTCTTCTTCTTTGGAGGTGATACTTTTTCAGAAATTATCTTTTCAGGGGTTGGCATCTCCTTAGATTGTGTCGACACTGGCAATAAGTGTCGACACTGACTTAGAATGTCTCGACACATATGTGTCGACACAAGTTTTAGTCAACATAGATATGTGTCGACACTTGTTTATGTGTCGACACAACTTAACTCGACACATAGTCGGGACTTTACTTAGAGAATTCTGAGTAAAAACTAAGTGTCGACACCACTTTGGATGTGTCGACACCTACTTGACATGTGTCGAAACTAATATTCTGAAGTGTCGACACTAACTTCTTAGATGTGTCGACACCTTTCTTCCTGAAGTGTCGACACCACTATTCTGTCTCGACACAGACAACTCTGTGTGTCAACACTTTTTTACTTAGCCAATACTATAAACTTATTCTAAGTTTATCATTCCTAGTTCAATTTTAAACCTATTGAACTTAGCTTCTTCTAGGGGCTTAGTATACATATCAGCTAGTTGATTATCAGTTTTAACATATTCTAGTAAAATATCCTCTTTCTCTACATGCTCCCTAAGAAAATGATATTTTATCTCAATATGTTTAGTTCTACTATGTGAAACAGGATTATGTGCAATTGAAATAGCACTAGTAGAATCACAAAAGAGTGGAGTTCTACTTACCTGAATTCCATAGTCCTCAAGCTGATGCTGTATCCATAGAAGTTGAGCACAGCAACTTCCAGCAGCCACATATTCTGATTCTGCAGTGGATATAGCCACACTTGTTTGCTTTTTGCTACTCCAAGAAATCAGTCTTCCACCTAGGAATTGACAGGTTCCAGTAGTGCTTTTTCTGTCTTCTTTGCATCCTGCAAAGTCTGCATCTGAATAACCTGTTAGATCAAAATCTCCATTCCTAGGGTACCAGAGGCCTAGATAAGGAGTGCCCTTTAGATATCTCAATATCCTTTTGACTGCTGTCAAATGAGACTCTTTAGGGCAGGCTTGATACCTTGCACAGACACATGTAGCATACATGATATCTGGTCTACTTGTAGTCAAGTATAATAGGGAGCCAACTATCCCTCTATACAAGGTTTCATCTACAGGCTTCCCTGCATCATCCTTGCTAAGAGACATACTTGACCCCATAGGAGTCTTCATGGTACTGGATGAATCCATACCATACTTCCTTATGAGTTCTAGGGTGAACTTGGACTGGCATATGGATAAACCACTCTCAGTCTGTCTTACTTGGAGACCCAAGAAGAACTTTAGCTCTCCCATACTACTCATCTCAAATTGATCTTGCATTAGTTTTGCAAACTTTTTGCAAAGGCTACTTTCAGTAGACCCAAATATAATGTCATATACATATATTTGGACTAGTATTACTTTGTCTCTAGATTCCCTAAGGAATAGAGTCTTGTCTATTTTCCCCCTTGTGAACTTATTCTCAATGATAAAACTAGACAGGGTTTCATACCAAGCCCTAGGGGCTTGCTTTAACCCATATAAAGCTTTCCTAAGTCTATAGACATGATTAGGTAGAGTTGAATCAACAAAACCTGATGGATGTTCCACATAGACTTCCTCTTTAAGATTATCATTTAGAAATGCTGACTTGACATCCATTTGGTAAACTTTAAATCCTTGAAAGGTTGCATAGGCCAGGAACATCCTTATGGCTTCCAGTCTGGCTACTGGAGCAAAGGTTTGATCAAAGTCAATACCTTCTTCCTGCCTATATCCTTTAGCAACCAATCTTGCTTTATTCTTAATGATGACACCTTGTTCATCCATCTTATTCTTGTAGATCCACTTGGTTCCTATTATATTGTGGTCTTTAGGTTTAGGAACAAGTTCCCAGACCTTGCACCTCTTGAACTGATGCAGCTCTTCTTGCATTGCTTCAGTCCATTGTGGATCTAGAATGGTTTCTTCAAACTTCTTTGGTTCAACTTGAGATAGAAAACTGGAGTAGATTGCTGCATTCAGATTTCTGCTCCTTGTTTGTACCCCTTGTCTTCGATCTCCAATAATCTGCTCTACTGGATGATCTCTAAGATGCCTATTGGCTGGAGGCATCCTGACTTCTGGTTGAACCTCTTCAGTTTCATCATCTTGCTGTACTCCTTGTACTTCTTCTGCATTTGGTACATGTAGTACTCCCCCTGGACAACAGTCACTGTCTTCTACTTGCTGTCTTGCAGTAGATTCTTCTTCCAGAGTGAGCTTGTCCATCTTCTTTGTTAAACCTATGGGGTTGCATACACTACTAGACAACTCATTGTTAATAAGCCTAGTTTCATCAAATACTACATGTACAGTCTCTTCTACAACTTGAGTAGACAAGTTGTAGACTCTATAAGCCTTACTATTGTTGCTGTACCCAACAAAAATTCCCTCTTGGGACTTGGCAGCAAACTTAGTCAAGTAAGACTTTCCATTGTTAAGTATGAAGCACTTACAACCAAAGATCCTGAAGTAGGATAGATTTGGTTTCCTGCCTTTCACAACCTCATAGGGGGTCTTGTTGAGGCCTTTAGTAATGGTAGCCCTATTAATAACATGGAATGCAGTATTAACTGCTTCAGCCCAGAAATATTCTGGTAGTGATGTATCACTTAATAGGGTTCTACCTGCCTCAATCAAGGTTCTATTCTTCCTCTCAGCAATGCCATTTTGCTGAGGTGTTCTAGGTGAAGAAAACTCTTGAAAGATCCCAAAGTCTTCACATAGTTTTGCCATACCCTCAGACTGAAATTCAGTACCACGGTCACTTCTAATCTTGACCACTGTACTGTCTAGTTCATTCTGAATTTGCTTGACAAAGCTATAGAAGACACTAGGTGTTTCAGATTTCTATTTTAAGAAGAACACCCAGGAAAACCTTGAGTAGTCATCTACAACTACAAAGGTATAGACCTTTCTACCTAGGATGTGAACTGTCATTGGACCAAAGAGATCCATATGCAAGAGGTATAAACACCTCACAACATCTTTGTTTTCTATGCTTCTAAAGATGGATCTAGTCTGCTTGCCCTTTTGACAAGCTGAGCAAATACCATCTTTAACACACTTAACTTGAGGACCATTCCTCACTAACTCTTTGCTAAAGAGTTTGCCAATTGTCTTGTAGTTTAGATGAGCTAGCCTCTTGTGCCATTTGACACAATGAGAGACTTTCTCATCTGCTACAAGACACACTTGAGAACCATTGGTCTCACACATAATGCCTAGGCAGTAGACATTCCTCTTTCTATAACCTGTCAAAATGATCTCTTGATCAGTTGACCTCTTGATATGACAACCATTCTTAACAAATGAGATGTCATACCCTACATCACTTAATTGACTTATACTTATTAGGTTGTGTTTCAACCCTTTAACATAAGCCACTTGAGTAATGGTAACTAAGTTACTAGAAATATTACCAAATCCTTTGATGATTCCTTTTTCAGAACCACCAAAGGTGACTTTTGGACCATCTTTGATTGGAATGTAGTCCTTTAGTAAACCCCTTGTTCCAGTCATATGTCTGGAACATCCACTGTCCAAGTACCATATTGGGGCATGGCAACTTGCACTCACCTACAAAACAGATTAATGAACCTTAGAACCCAAAGTATTCTTGGGTCCTTGGTATTTGTTAGTTTGCATCCTGACAAGACTACCTGCTGGTTTTCCAACAGCCAGTTTGCTACTCACTTTGGCACTAGCATTGTGCCAACAGTCCATTGCAAAGTGGCCAACCTTGCCACAACACCAACACTCAAACTTATTGTACCTTTGCTTAGGTACAGTCTTAGCTGTTTTATCCACAGCTGGCTTGTTGAGTGTTGGGGCTTTGCCCTTGGACTTGGACTGGACAGTCCTTGCAGGTTTAATAAAACCCAGTCCAGCCTTGCCTTTGTGATGAACAAATTCATCAATTAAAGGTAGAACTGACTTAGGTTTAGAAAACCTAGCAACTAGATCTCTCTTCTTCTGAAGATTAATCTCCAGACTCTTGATTTGATCATTCTTATATGTGATAGTCCCCATCTGAATCACAGTTATGTGCTTCAGTCTGGCTATCTCATTTAGCTTTTGATCAAACAATTTCTCAGAATCAGTTGTCATAGCTTTGAGATTAGCAATTTCTTTTGCCTGACTTTTGGCTAGGGACTTGCTCTTCTTATAAGCTCGCAACATTACTTTATATTCATCTATCAGCTGATGAATATCTTCTTTAGACTCAGATGCACTCTCATCATTTGATGATGATGAATCTGATTCTGTACTGGCACAAGAAACTGAACTTAAAGTTGAACTTTGTACCTTAATGGGTCCTGGCTGCTCCAGGATTTTGTCACTTTCAGTCAATGTCATTAGCCCTTGGCACTGACTGTCTTCTTGTTCATATATAGAATTCATAATTTGAATGAACTCTTCTTCTTCTTCTTCAGCAAACAGCCCTATATATGCCTCAGCATCTGACTCAGTTTTTGAAGTAGAGATATCTGACAGGCCCTTGTCCTTTTTGGCAACAAAAGACTTCTCCTTCTTGCTCTTGTATTGAGTCATTTTCTTGTCACTAGACTCCTTTATCTTCTCTGGACAATCTGCTATCACATGACCTTGCCTATTACAGCAATATCACACAATTTTTGATAGTGTAGCTTTGCTAGACTTTGACTTTTTCTTGTCTTTCTTTGAAGACTTCTTTTTCTGATAAGAGTCTTCCTTTCCCTGTGAAGTAGATGGCCTTGACCTCCACTGTTTCTTCTTTAAGAATTTCTGAAAATGTCTTGTGAAGGCAGCAAAGTCCTCATCACTTTCACTGCTTTCAGATTTTGTGCTGACTGACTCATCTGACTCAGAATCAGCTGCTTTTGAAGGTGGAGAAGGTGACTTACATCTGTACTTTCTGGGGGTTTCTGTCTTGAAGGCCACTGTCCTTTCCTTATGTTCAATTCTTGTTGATTTCTCCTCTTCTTTCCTCACTGTCAACTTCATTTCATAAGACAACAGTTTGTCAAACAGTGTAGGTGGAGGAATTTCTGCCAACTTAGCCATTTCTCTAATGGCACAGATCTTGGTGTCCCAATCTTTTGCTAGGGACCTTAGAAACTTGTCATTGAGTTCATAATTACTGAACTCTCTGCCATAGGACATGAGTTCATTCACTATCCTGTAGAACTTCTTATAGCACTCAGTTATGCTATCACCCTTTCCTTGTCTAAAACTTTCATACTCTTGATTTAGCAAGGATTTTTTATCTTGCCTAACTTCTTCAGAACCCTCCATATACACAATAAGTGTATCCCACATCTCTTTGGCTGTCTTACAGTGTATTAGATTCTGAAAAGTTGCATCATCTATGGCACTCACTATGATGTTCTGAGCCCTCTTATCCATAGTGGCTAGAACAATTTCATCCTTTGTCATTTCTGAGAAATCCTTTGGTGTTCTTTGATTTGCATCCAAGACTGACACCTTCATGGGCAGATATGGCCCTTCCTTTACTGTGATATAAATCCTAGGGTCTGAGGCTTCCATAAAGAGTCTCACCCTTTCCTTCCAGATCCCAAAGATCTCCTTCTTACATATGGGTAGCTTCATGGATCCTAATTCCTTGTGATTTTCAGTTTAACCCATGGTTCTTGATTTTCTTGATTCTGTACATCACTTAGACTGAATCTGCCAACAGGATCTACTCAGACTGTTAGTCCTTTTTGAGTAACCTGGCTTTGATACCACTTGAAAGATATAGTACCTAAAACACCTAGAGGGGGGGGGGGTGAATAGGTGACCAAATTCTTTTTAACTTTTTATGGCAGCAATCAGTTTTTTACTCAGATTTATATCTACTATTTTACAGCAATCACACAGCATTCACAGCAAACCACAAACACACAGTAGACACAGAGTTTTATAGTGGTTCCCCAAGCTTTGGGTACATCCACTTTCCCCCTTTGCCTATCTAGCAGTGTACTAGATTCGGCCAAACTTCTCCACTAACTCAGAACCCAAAACTGGTTCCTACACCTCAGGCCCAAGGCCCTACAACTCAGCTTCTTCACAAAGCCTACACTCAGCTACAAAGGCCTACACTCAGCCACCAAGGCCTACACTCAGCCACCAAGGCCTACACTCAGCCACCAAGGCCTACACTCAGCCACCAAGGCCTACACTCAGAGATAAAACTCTCCTACCCTCAGCCTTTATAATTGCAGGCTTACAAGACTCAGATCCAAAGGATCCTACAAGATAAAATTGAATACAATAATGTTAACTCAACAACTCAGAGAATAGAGAGATGAATGTGAGTTTCTTGATGAGTTCTTAGAAGAACTCAGCTGAAATCAATCTGACTTAGCTTTCTTCAAAGCTTCTTGAAAGTAGAACTCAATAAGATTGACTCCTTCTGCAGTTGATCCTTGATCTCTGCCACTTAAGATTCAGAGTGAATCTGAACCCTTCTTCTCAGCCTAGTTCCAACAGCTGATTTCTTGGATGGAGCTCTCTCTCTCTCCAACTTCTTAGATCTGCACTTGATTCTTCAAGGAATAGCTAGATCTTCTTTAAATCTGAACTTGGACTTGTGTTCAATCAATCTCAACAACAGTTTTTGTAGACTGTATAAGCCTATTTATAGGCCTTCTTCATGGTAACCGGCTGGTCCGGTTCATAACTGAATTCTGACAACTCTGACAGGTGCTGTAGACCGGCTGGAATGGCAGCTGTCAAGTCATCCAGTCAGTTCTTGAAAATTCTGTAACTGTCTCCAAGTGTCGAGACTGTCTGTCTTTAAGTGTCGACACTTATAGACTAAGTGTCGACACATGTTGTCTAAGTGTCGACACTAGCCTACAAGGTGTCGACACAACTCCTTATGTTGTAGATTTTATATCTCGACACTACGTCTTCTTCATGTGTCGACACTAAAATTGAGTGTCGACATAAGTACTTGTACTTCAGTATTTTGCTGAATTCTTCTAAGTGTCGACACATCTCCTTTGTGTCGACACATCTACATCTGTTGAATCTGTTAAGTGTCGACACTGCTTCTTGGTGTCGACACATGTCTTCAGTGTTGATACTTGCTGAGTGTCGACACATTGCTTTGGGTGTCGACACTTTCTTCTTCAGTCGAGACTCTGGCTGTATGTCGACACATTCCATTAGTGTCGACACTTGTACTTAGAATATTCTTGAACTTTGCTGATCTTTGTTAAGTGTCGACACAGCTCCTTGTGTCGACACTTTCTTCAAGTGTTGAGTCTTCAGCTAAGTGTCGACACTTTGTTCTAGGTGTCGACACTTACTTCCAGTGTTTACTCTTCTGCTAAGTGTCGACACATTGTTCTGGGTGTCGACACTTACTTCAAGTGTTGACTCTTCTGTTGAGTGTCGACACATTGTTCTGGGTGTCGACACTTGTACTTAGTCTCTGCAGACTTTTGCTGAGTGTCGACACAGCCTCCAAGTGTCGACACAGCCTCCAAGTGTCGACACTTTCTGATGTAGACACAGTTTTTCTGGGTGTCGACACAACTGCTAAGTGTCGACACAGCTTCACTGGCTTTTCTTCACTGAGTGTCGACACAGCTCCTTATGTCGACACTTTCTGTCTGGTGTCGACTCAGCATCCCTGGTGTCGACACAATGACTCCAAGTGTCGACACTGCTTGCCTGGGTGTCGACACAAGTCTTCTTAAGTGTCGACACTTTCCCTCTGGGTGTCGACACATGAACTTAGAAACTTTTTCTTCTTTCCTGTAAAAACTTAGCCTGCACAAGTAAACTCAAAACACATCAAATACATTTTGATGTATATCATTGAGTTGGGTGAGGCTTCTTCAAATCAGGTACATTTGAACCAATGTACCCAACAGCCTTTTATAGAATGCATAACACTACATACATTACATATCATCGCATAAGCACACGTGCTAAGTTAAGGTTTACATGATGACACATGTACACACATGATTTTAAATAAGAATAAAGAATCCATGCATTCATGTCATAGGCACAAGAGTCAATAGGATGAGAGGATATCTTCCTAAGTAGGACATAACATCATTATAAAACCCAGAGCAAGTTGCAGCATAAGCAAGTGTCTTTTAAGTATGGTCTGAACTAGTCGTGTTGCCTTGTTGTAAGCTAGGACTTTGATGAGTTGTCTGTTTGCTTTTTAGAAATGCCGCCAAAGCGTCCTGCGACGAGGTCGACTCCCCAATCGGAAGGTGAGTTATCAGGTGTGCAAAGTGATGTGATTATCGAGAGTCTGCGTCATAGCAACGAGGCTCTGTCAAGGCAATTAGTTGAGATGCAATCGCAAATTGAGTCTTTGTTGTCTGCCGCTCCCGCGCAGCAACCTTTAGTGCAAGAGCCTGCCTTGGGCCAAGCTGTGCCCAATACCCCTGTTCCTCTGGTGCCCCTAATGACGATACCTCCAGAAATTAATTTCATTTCGTTCTTCCAATGATTGGGACCTCCCACCTACGACGGTAGTGCCGAATTTCTGATTATAGACGATTGGATCATCTCCATCGAGGAGATGTTTTCGTATTCCGGAATTTTAGAAGCCCAGAAGGTGATGATTGCAGCCTATCAGTTAAAAAGCCTGGCAAAGAGTTGGTCGATTCGGGAAAGAGAGGGTCTGAAGGAAGGATGTTCTTGGGAATCTTTTAAGAAGATGCTGCTGAAAAAGTTTCTACCCTCGGTCGAGCAGGACCGTCTGATGAATAACTTCCTGCATTTGAAGCAGAGACAGCTCACCGTGAGTGAGTATGAGAATGAGTTTAGCAAACTGAGTAGGTTTGCTCCTGATTTGGTAGCTTCTGAGGAGGGTAGAGTGAAGCACTTCCTTGGAGGACTAAGAAGCGATGTCCAGCAGTTGGCATGCGCTTACCGAGCTGAAAGTTATGCTGAACAGTGAAAGCCGCTTTGAAAGTGGAGGCGATTGAAAATGCTAAGAACCGCGGTGCTGCGGTGAGGAAGGAGAAAAGGAAAGGCGTTGGGATGGTAGCTGCAGGGCATCTGGCCTTTCTTTGAAGAAGAAAAGTAAGGAAGTGTGTAGTTTCTGTGGTCGTCCCGGCCACCCTTACGAAAGATGTTTCAAGAGGACTGCCACCCTGAAGCAGCAGCAGGTGCACGCCATCCAAGATGCACCCAAGGGAGAGCTAGTGTGCTCATTCTGTGCAAGGAAGGGTCATGATGTGAGTCGGTGCTGGATGAAGGAAAGGATTTGCTTCCAGTGCAGGCAGAAGGGACACCAGAAGTCTTTGTGCCCCCAGGCTCAGCCCCCACTGCAGCCTGCCCCACTTCGAGCTCTGTCGCTGCCACCGAACCTGGATAAAGGAAAAGGAAAGATGAACGTGATGACCAGCGAGGTAGCCTAAACATCTACGCAAGTGATATCAGGTTAGCCCAAGTTTAAAATATACTTATTATTTATCATTATTTCCTTAGTTATCGTTTATTTAGTTATGTATGTTATGATTTTAGGGGAGTTTAAGGTGCAGAATAGATGGGCGCGTGTTCTTTTCGATTCGGGTGCCACCCATTCCTTCATGGCCTGGAGGTTTGTTGATAAACATTGCCTGGGTGTGGATCAATTAGGAGACTCCTTCAATGTCAAGCTCCCTTACGGTGATCTGGTGATATCTAATCAAGGAGTTCTGAGATGCCCTATTTATCTTGGCAATTTTCTGACCTTTGCGGATCTGATGATTTTAGATCTGGCTGATTTCGACGTGATTTTAGGCATGGACTGGCTGCCTAAGTATGATGCGATCATCCAGTGCAAGGCTAAGCGACTGGATTTCAGGATGGACGACGGTCAACCTTTGAGCATCTATGGATTTCAGGACAGTGTTTACCCTGTCATTTCTGTGGTACGTGCTTGTCGTGCTATAGAGTCTGGTTGCGAGACGTTTTTGGTTTCTATTCTGCTCTGGAAATAGATTTTGTTACACCACGTCTTGAGGATGTCTCGGTGGTGCGAAAGTTTCCAGATGTCTTTCCTGATAGTCTTCCAGGACTTCCTTCTGAAAGGGAGATAGAGTTTGTGATAGAACTCGAGCCAGGTACTCGTCCTATTGATAAAGCACCGTACCATATGGCTCCGCGTGAGTTGGATGAGTTGCGTACTCAGCTCGATGAGTTGCTGAGGTGTGGTTTTATTAGACCAAGTTCTTCTCCATGGGGTGCTCCTATTTTGTTCATCAAGAAGAAAGATGGATCGATGAGGCTTTGCATCGATTATAGGGAATTGAACAAGGTAACCATTAAGAATAGATATCCCCTACCAAGGATTGATGATTTGTTCGATCAGTTGTGTGGTAGCTCGGTATTTTCAAAGATCGATCTTCGCTCAGGCTACCACCAGTTGAGGATTCGTGAGACAGATATTCCCCGAACCACTTTTCGTTCGCGGCATGGACATTATGAGTTTTTGGTGATGTCTTTTGTTTTAAACAATGCACCCTCTGCTTTCATGGATTAGATGAATAGGGTGTTTAAGGATTTCTTGGACCGATTCATTATTGTATTTATAGATGATGTCCTGGTGTATTCCCGCAATATTAAGGAGCATACTCAGCATTTGCGTTTGGTTTTGTCGACCCTGAGGGAGCATAAGCTATATGCGAAGTTGAGCAAATGTGAGTTCTGGCTATCTCAGGTGTCTTTTCTGGGTCATGTTGTAAGCAAGGATAGTATTTCTGTAGACCCAACCAAGATTTCTGCTGTGATGGAATGGGAGAGACCTTCTACACCTAAGGAGATTAGGAGCTTCTTAGGCCTGGCTAGCTATTATAGAAGATTCGTGGAAGGATTTTCAGTATTGTCTGCTCCTCTAACTAGACTTACTCAGAAGAATACTACGTTCATTTGGAGTGATAAGTGTTAAGAGGCTTTTCAGGAACTGAAGAAGAGATTATGTACTGCTCCAATTTTAACCTTACCTACTGAAGGAGTTGAGTATGTTGTGTATGTTGATGCGTCACATATCGAACTTGGTTGTGTTTTAATGCAAGATGGTAAGGTGATCGCGTATGGATCGAGGCAACTAAAGATTCACGAGAGTAACTATCCTATGCACGATTTGGAGTTTGCTGCCGTAATTTATGCGCGGAAGCTGTGGCGACACTTATTGTATGGCGCGTTGTGCAAGATCTATACGGACCATAAGAGTTTGAAGTATGTCTTCACTCAGAAGGAACTAAATCCGCGCCAGCGTCGGTGGTTAGAATATGTGGATGATTATGAAGTGGAAATTCTTTATCATCCAGGAAAGGCCAATGTAGTAGTCGATGCTTTGAGTAGAAAGTCCGCTAAAATTTTTAACCTGTCGGTACAGTTCTTGGTAGAAGAATTTTTGTTGATGGATATTGAGGTTGGGAGTAGTACTGTGCCTGCTAGTCTAGAAGCAGAAGAACCCTCTTAGATATCCCTTACTCGAGCACATCAGAAGGATGATCCGGATTTATTACACCTCCAGAATAGAACTATGAAGGGAGAGTTACCTGATTTCTTTGTGGATGAGTTGGACACCTTGAAGTATCGGGGTAGATTTTGTGTCCCCGCCTTCGGCGATATTTGGGCTAAGATCTGTGCTGAAGCTCATGGTTCCAGTGTATCCTACCACCCTGGTTCCACTAAGATTTATAAGGATCTAAAGCAAATTATTTGGTGGTTGGGGATGAAGAATGATATCGCGAAATTTGTATCAGAATGTTATATGTGTCAGCGTGTTAAGGCTGATCATAGAAGGCCTGGTGGTAAATTGACACCGCTTGATATTCCAAGTTGGAAATGGGAGAGTATTTCTATGGATTTCATCACCGGTCTACCAAAATCTCCCCGTGGGCATGACTCTGTTTGGGTGATAGTTGACAGATTGACAAAGTGTGCTCACTTTGTCCCGTTTAAGATTGGGTATTCGATGAAGAAGATAGCCGAGCTATATCTTGAAGAGGTTATTAGATTACATGGAGTGCCTGTTAGCATTGTATCAGATCGAGACTCTAGATTTATCTCTCACTTTTGGAAGAGTTTACAGGAGGGGTTGGGTACTGATTTAATGTATTCCACTGCCTACCATCCGCAGACGAATGGTCAGACGGAAAGAGTAAATCAGATCGTAGAGGATATGATCAGGTGTTATATTTTGGATCATGGTGGTGCTTGGGACGAGCGTCTCAGACTCATGGAGTTTGCATACAATAATAGTTATCAAGAGAGTCTGCAGATGGCCCCGTTTGAGACCTTATATGGGAGGCGATATAGAAATCCTTTGTTTTGGGCTGAAGTCGGTGAGAAACCGTTGCTAGGTCCAGAAGCCCTTGAGGAGATGAATTGTGTCATGACTCATATTCGAGAAAAGCTCTGTGTGGCTCAAGAGCGCTATGAGAAGTATGCCAATCAACGAAGGGTTAATCTGGAGTTTGTCGTTGGAGACTTGGTTTTTCTGAAGGTTTCTCCGATGTCTGGCGTTAAAAGGTTTGGAAGGAACCACGGGTTAGACTCCCAGTATGTGGGACCTTTCCAGATTCTTGAGCGCATCAGAGTGTCAGCTTATAGGCTGGAGTTGCCTACAACCTTCCCTGGTGTCCATGATGTGTTCCATGTGAGCTAGTTGCGGAAGTGTGTTCGTAATGATCGTCGAGTCCTCGACTCGATACCCCAGATTCAGCCCAACCTTACGTATGTGGAAGAACCTGTTTGTATTCTGGATTCTCAAGAGCGTGTATTGCGGAGAAAGACCATCCTTATGGTCAAGATTCTTTGGAGAAATCAAGACGTCGAGAGCGCGACGTGGGAATTGGAATCGGCGATGAGGGAATCTCATCTGCACCTCTTCTCTTAGTTTCGGGTATGTCTTTATGTTTTCACTCATATTTGATTTTATCATTTTGAATTGGTTTTGGAGTTGTGTTAAGTTTCGGGACGAAACTTTCTTTTAGGGGGAGTGACTGTAACGCCCTCGATTTTTTCGATGATTTTATTTGAATGGGCAACGTCATATTTATGACGTCGTGGCATTACTTTTAACGTCGAGTTGACGACGCAAAGTCGTTAAGGCATTTTCGCGTCCGTGCGGTCGAGTCGGCCGAATCCTTGTTGTGATGGGAAAATTTTGCATTTGGAATTTAAGTTATGTAATTTTGGGCTTGCTCGTCAAGTTTCGTTGTAATCCGAGCATTTTTTTGGAGTCTCGGCGCGCGATTGAAGTTTTGGATTGTTTATGTTCGTCGTATACTTTGAAGATTAATATCTCGGGAATGGCTCGTCGGATTTTGGTTTTGACTTCGTCGTTGTGTTTGTAGCGTCAGTATTCGCCTATGGCGTGAGTTTCGTTTAATTCGGGGAACGTTTGAGCCTCCGTTTTGATCTCATTGTTTCCTTGTTCAAAAATATATAAGTATGATTATTTTAATATTATAGTACTATTCAAAAATGCCTTTTACTATTCATTCATTTAGTTTGATCACAAGGTTACATTTGCAAAGTATTGTTTTTCCTGCAAGGCTTGACTTGAGTGGAATTCCTGCATCTCGTGTATGTGTACTGTTCATGCAAATAATCGGTCAGTACTCAAGTAGCTGCCTTATAAGTACTCAAGTAGGTCTCTTCTTGTACTCGAGTAGTTGTCTTACTACTCGAGTAGTTCTTTTCGAGTACTCGAGTAGCTGCCTTATAAGTACTCGAGTAGGTCTCTGCTTGTACTCGAGTAGTTGCCTTACTACTCGAGTAGTTCTTTTCGAGTTCTCGAGTAGCGGCCTTATAAGTACTCGAGTAGGTCTCTTCTTGTACTCGAGTAGTTGCCTTACTACTCGAGTAGTTCTTTTTGAGTACTCGAGTAGCTGCCTTAAGTACTCGAGTAGGTCTCTTCTTGTACTCGATTAGTTACCTTACTACTCGAGTAGTTCCTTTCGAGTACTCGAGTAGTTGCCTGAAACTCGAGTAGGTCTTTTCTTGTACTCGAGTAGTGATCTTACTACTCGAGTAGTTCTTTTCGAGTACTCGAGTAGTTACCTTACTACTTGAGTAGTTCCTTTCGAGTACTCGAGTAGTTTCCTGACACTCGAGTAGGTCTTTTCATGTACTCGAGTAGCGAGTAGTGATCTTACTACTCGAGTAGTTCTTTTCAAGTACTTGAGTAGTTACCTTACTACTCGAGTAGTTCCTTTCGAGTACTCGAGTAGTCACATTACTACTCGAGTAGTCCTTTTCTTATACTCGAGTATCCCTTGTTGTACCCCAGTAGTACCCCTATAGTACTCGAGTGGCCTGTTCCTTCTGTCTCGAAAAATCGGTTTTAGTCGAACCCGGTTTATTTCTGCTATTTGAGTATAAATACTTTCTTCTTCTTCATCATCATTAAACCGACCGAGAATTTCTTCTTCTTCCCTGACCAGAGCGGTGTGTGAGAAATAGGCCGTCCGTCCGTACTTCTTCTGGTGGCCGCCGACGATGCTCCTGTGCTCGAAATCTTCAGCCGAGTATAGATCTGGAAAGCTCTCGCCGAGAGCTACGCCATTGTGGTAATATCTTCCCCGTTTCTAGAGATTTTGCGTTAGGGTTTTTCGGCCCTAACCTCCTTTTCGGCCATTCTTGTTTAGATTTCAACTCCTCCCGCATCCTTTTACCCCGATCTACGACGTAGAGTGATTCAGTGGACTTTTTCGGTTAAACCAATGCAAGTGGTTGTTCCCCCTCGTTTCTCCTTGTCCGATTTGATGGTAACGGCTACATTTTCATGTCTTTAAAATGTTCTGCGTTTATTCTTCCAAATTATTGTTATAATTAACCGTTTCAACGATCACATGATGTTGTAAGGTTTTGTCATGGTAAGCTCGATCTTGTCTGGTTATGTTTAATCGTTCCTGATGTGTCTTAATGATGACTATAAATGCCTTAGCTTTCATTATTAAACATGTTAGAGTTTATCTAGGATTGTAAATTGCTCCTAGAGGTTGATCAACCGCGTCTTGAATCTGGTAATGTCAAGTAGAATCTGTCGAGCCAAATCTCGAGATATTTGTGTTATGGTTTCTTTGGGTTTTCTTGATTGCGGGAGTTAGTGGACGATTCCACCTCCGCAGTGGTTGTTTCCTTCATTAGTGCCCTGTGGAAGTCTACCCGGTTTTTGGATGTCTGCAGTGTATGGTGGAGAGTATGAGACTCCCTCGCAGTTAGACGGATTTTATATTCGTATTTTTGGGTGGTGTGTCCAAGAGTGACCACCTCGCCCGTGTTTTTTGGGTGGTGTGTCCACGAGTGACCACTTTGCCCGTGTTTTTGGGTAAAGTCGACCACAGGTGCCTAATAAAGGATTTGTATTTCTTCCTTACGAATTATTCAGGTTGTCACCTTATAGCTCTGTGCGTCTGGTGTACTATTGTTGTACGTGACGAATCACGTAAGAGTTCTTCTTCATGATGATGGCTTATTCCTCTTTTTGTTCTTTATTTCAGTACTGTTGGTCTTGGGTTGGTACCCCTTTGACCTTTGTTTATTTGGATTTATTAATTTTCTGCCACCATTTGTTCCTTCTTGCTGAGGTGTTCTGTCTTTGGAATGCATCAGTTTCAAAGCAGTAGCAGATAGCAGAGCTAGTTTTGGAGTTCTGGGTGGCAGTGTTGGCCGTGGTTGTTACCTCATCTCAACGAGATAGTTTGTTGTTTATTTAGTTACTGGTTCAGACATACTTTTTTGTATGTGGGTTCGTGTCAGTTTGTTGCCGCCCATAGTATTGTTACTTTTGATACTTGTTAGCTGCTTAGTTTTTTTTCTATATGTGGATGTGGATTGCTTGCTCTCTGGGATGATTTATGCTAGCAATGCAAGTTAGGTATTTTCAACTATAAAATCTATTACTATTACTTCGTGCACTGCATAATTTAAAAACTCTAACTTGTTATATTTCGCGACCGTAAAAGCTGTCCTCACTACTATTACAAATTTAGAGTCTTACATAGCATGAGTTGTCCTTTGGGGATGTTTATACTCATGTAGGATGTTTGAGTCAATCTAAACAAGTATTTTTTCCGCAGCGTATAACTATATTTTGATTCATGTTTAAGTAGGTGTCTGCCTGAGCGTCCGCAGTTATCCCTTGTTGACGTGGCATCATGGCGCGCATTTTCCCTTACTCTGATAAGTTATTATATACAGTGAAAATGCGGGTTGTGACACCCTCAAAGAAACAATAGTTAGTGAAGTGTTGGGAGCACTTGGAGCGGCCGTCGGCGTCAGGGTTGGTCTTGCCCATGCTCGCAGAAGGAGGGGTGGTGCGAGAATAGAAAAGAGGAAAGGCAGGAAGAGGGAAAAGCAAGCAGTTAAGGCAGTACTATGGGGGTTGGTGGGTGGGGGGGCTATTTATAGAAAAAAAAATAATCAGATGGCCGAGCTGTCCAATCGGCCCAGCTCGCCATCCCAGCTCGCCAACCCCCAGCTCGCCGACTTCTGGCGCGTTCCAACTAAGGCTAAGTCAAATGAGAAGCAATATAATTACTATTATTCAAACACAAGCCACGCCTAAGAATATTTAGTCATTTATTACAACACTCAAGTGACGGGATAAGAAAGTGGGGCGCGCGAGCAGAGGGAGAGCATGGGGTGAGTACCGGTCGGCTTGGCAAGGGCGCTGCCTATTATCTATCATGGCCTCGCATCCCCCGTCCCCCAGACAGCCGCGAGCGGAGCAGCTCGCGAATCCTCCCCGAATTCCTCTGCGCCACCGAGAGGCCGTCGTCAATCTCATCTAGGAGCCGGGAAGGGGACGTCAGCTCGCCAGCCTGGCCGCTCCGCACCTCGTCAGCAAGATGTGCGTAGTCGCATTGTAACGCCTCGTTGACCCCCTGCACCTCGCGCAGCCCGCACACCAGTTTCTTGAAAAGCTTAACCTCCCTCCTCGTCAGCTCGCCTTGATCCACTTCGGGGACCAGGTAAGAGTCCAGCGAGCTTGGGGATGGAAGGGAAGAGTAATGAGCTGCCCGCGAAGATTCCTCGGCAGCGGATTGGCTGGGGGGAACTATGGAGGCAAACATCAGCAAAAGGAGGTATGCTGGAAAATCACATGAGGCAGGAATCCTGGTAAAGTTTACCTGACTAGCTCGACAACTCAAAGGAGATGCGGGGATGGATAAACCTCAGATCCTTCCCGCGACCTGGGCCGCGTGTTCCCGGTGAGAGAAGCTCGAATCCCGGGATGGGGATGGTTTCCAGACCTGCCCCCGTGGTCACAACAGCTTGCTGGGGAGAGCGGGCGCGCACTGATAAACTCGGTCTATGCGAGCTCACCCCCAAGGTCCCAAAGTGAGGGAACGGGTCCCGAGGACGGTTCTCCGAAGTCGTGAACTGCGAGTCCTCAAGAGTGGTCTTAGCTCGCGGGGTGGTGTCTCTCGGCACGGCGTCCTCCGCGCCATCAGGGCGGCTGCCTGGGCCATCGCAGATCTCGACAATATTCCTCCCCTTTTCAGGGGCAGGCAGCATGAAGAAGCCGGTCCCTTGCTCCATGGTGGTCCTCCTGTCATCATAGATGGGCTCGGCCGCCTGAGGGAATGTTTTCATCTTCTTGGAGTTAGGCTCGGCAGAGCCACCCTGCGGCACGCCAACTGGGACCGCAGTCATGGCAGCTATACGAGCAACTGAGGCTTGGAGAGCTCAGTTAAGGCGCTCTTGGATCTCCTTAGGAATCGGCATCTCGGCAGGGCTATAACAAAGGAAATAGCAAAAGTCAGGCAAGTGTGCAGGTGTATATATATATAGCCGCGGCTGGACCTCACCCGAAGATTCACTCAGATCCACCCCGCACTCGCCGAACACTTGGGGTTGAATGTTTCTTTCCGAGCTTTGTCAAGCTCAAAAAGAACGGGGATTATGTACAACCCCGTATCCGGCGAGTGAGGTCGCTAGGAACCAGACCGGTCGGTTCAAATCGTCCAAAAAACAGGCGAGCCCAGCAGTGGAATCTGAAGATAGTGGGCGAGCTCGGCATGGAGAAGCCGAACCTGAGCTCGGCATTCGTCGACCTCGAGCTCGGCATTTACTGAGCTAAGTCAAGACTCGTCGAGCTGAGATCGACTAATGGAGGCCGACGGATGGGCGAGCTCGCCGTCCCAGCTCGCGCTCTCGCAACGGAGCTCAGCAACAGTAGGCGAGCCGGATCTGCCGAGGTGGCCAGGCTCCCCAGCTCGCCTGGATCTACGAGGTACTTTTTACTGTTTTGCCCCCGCTGTTCTGCCCATAGCCCTTCAAAACAGCGGAGTTTGGTTGTTGGCAGACCCAACCAAGGGCATTTTGGTAATTTCAGGTCATTTTATTTTGGTTATTGGCAGTTCATATCCTGAAAACTATAAATAGGACCCAAGGGGTACCCCAGAAGGCAGGCTTTATGTGCTCTCTTGCTCCAGTTTTCAAGTGCTTTCTGAGGGTACCTTATCTCAGCCTTTGGCTAAGGAAGGGAAGCACTCTCAGATCTTCCGGGTGGGTGGTGGGTCCTCCCTGCCGAGCCCTTGGGTCAGTTCTCCTTTATTTCTTTTGTTGTTTTGCTTGCAGGAGTGAAGTAGGCGCGCGATCACCCGTTCCCCAAGGGTGAACTCCATAGAAGACCGTTTTTTGGTTTCAACAAAGACAGAGTTCATTCTCAAGAGGGCTATTTCACCAGAGTTGTTTGACTACATTATGGGATGCATGTTAGCTGCTGAGATTTGGAAAGCCTTGGATGAGTTGTTTAATAAAAAGAATGGAGCCAGCCTATAGTTCTTCGAAAATGAGTTGGCAAATATCACTCAAGGCGATTTGTCCATTTTTGTTTTCTTCCTGAAGATGGAGAACTTGTGTGCTAAGATATCAGCATTAAATCTAGATGAGCATATTTCTGAGGCTAAGTTGAAAAGTCACATCATCCGGAGTTTACAAAAGGAGTATGTTACCTTTGTCACTTCAGTGCGAGGGTGAGCTACTCAACCATCCTTACTGTAGCTAAAGAACTTGCTAGCTTCTTAGTAGAGCTTAGCAAGATAAATGTATGAATGTACTATCTCAGGGGCAGATAACGAAGTCTTGTTTTTAGGGAAGAAGTGGAACAAGAAGAAGTCTCAAGCTGGTGAAAGCCCCTCGAACTCATCACATCTGGCGGGAGGAAAGGCTCCTCCTATGCATGATGGAGGTCACAAGGGTGTGAGGTGTTTCAAATGTAATAAGGTTGGCTATATGAAGAGAGACTATATAGTTAATCTTCATCCAGAGCATACTGCTTAGAAAGGAGAACGATCTAGTGAAGAATGAGAGTGGGGGAACTGCTTCATGATAGCCATAATGACAATGTCTGTTGATACCTTGAACTTCATTAACTTCTACGAAGACTGGATAGTGTACTCGGGGTGTGGTCATCACCTCATCGGTGATGAGTCAAAGTTCTCTTCTCTTCAAGCATACATCGGGAGTGATCCAATCATCACGACTGATGATTTAGTTCATGAAGTTGAGAAAGTGGGAACAATATTTCTGGGTTGTGATACTATGCCACTCACTTTAAAGAGTGTTTATCATATGCCAGGTATGAATAAAAACTTATTCTCAGTAACCAATGTTGTGGATGCAGGTTACCAAGTCCTCTTTGGGCCAACAGAGGTTAAGTTCTTGAAGAATTTTTCAGCGGTAAAAGCTGATGTTACTTGTGTTAGGAGAAGGGTAAAAGACGTGTTCATTTTGTCGACAAGTTCTTATATTGAGAAGATGAGAGAAAATGAAATGGCTATCTGGCATGAAATGCTCGGGACATTGGGATGAATATGTTGAAGACTATAATGGCAAAAGGCCTGGTGAAAGGCTTGTCTATTCTTTCATCCCTGGGTAAGGGTGACAGTATGAAAATGCACATCGTATTCCATTTGACATGTAACATATCATTTCCAACTAGACCCCTAAGAGTGGTTTTGGCCATGACTAGGTCATGACAAAACCCTAGGAAGCCAGAAATGGGCCAAGAGATAGAAGGCCAAGGTGAGGATCACCATGGTCTGCTTATGGCACAACCTCATCACCAAACCTAGGGTTTGACCTTAGGGCTTCACCATGACTCCATGACCCCACCACAACATCACTAACCCATTAGAGGGTCCACTAGAGCCTTAAGGGTTCATTGGAGTCAACCCCAAGTGGCCAATTTTACCTAGGACCACCATAGGCCTAAATTGGGCAAGGTGCCCTAATAAAGGGCAGTTGACCTCTAATGTGCCCAACCAACCTTACTCAGGGCTTCCTAAACCTAAAGTGAGGTCAATGGGTCACTAGGGACCCATTGGAGTCAAAGCTAGTGGCTAAGTTGACCCAAGTCAACTCAAGCCCCAAAGTGGTCAAAGTGCCCTTACCAAGGGTCAAGTGACCTCCAAGGTGCCAAGTTAACCCTACCCAACCCTACGTAGACCTTAGGGGAGGCCAATGGGTCACCAAGGACCCATTGGGGTCAATCCAAATGGTCATGTTGACCTAAGTCAACTCAATCCCCAAAGTGGTCAAAGTGCCCTTACCAAGGGTCAAGTGACCTCCAAGGTGCCAATTTAACCCTACCCAACCCTATATAGACCTTAGGGGAGGCCAATGGGTCACCAAGGACCCATTCGGGTCAACCCAAATGATAAAATTGACCGAAGTCAACCCTAGCCTAAGCCAAGTCAAACCTAGCCCAAATGGGCTAACCCAAGCTCAAGCCATTTTTCCCTTAGGCTAACCTCACTTTTCATAATTATTATGATTAAGTGGACTGCACATATCCTATGGAGTTGACCAGTCAACATGGGGGACTAGGAGAGAGAAAGCTCCATTTGTCCTTTAATGGAGGAGAGAGAAAGAGGGAGGAAGAAGCCATTCATGGCTTAGGGAGGCCAAGAGCCACCCTTGATGGCTGAATTCAACTCCCATGGAGAAGGGGAGGAGTTTCCAGTAGTTTCTTGGCCACCCCAAGCCAGATTCACCTCCCCACCACCTTGGCCGAGCCAAGCTTTCAATGGCCATTAATGGCCATTGATGGTTGGCCTCTCCCCTCCCCCAACTGGTGTTTTAAACACCATCAGTGACATGAGAGGAGCCCTTCCCACCATTTACCTGAAGATTTCGAGCCACTTGACTGCACTGTTGCAGAAATCCGGCCGGCGGCACCACCACCATGGCAACCCGAAGATCGACTCGACTCCAGACCACCAGCAAGGTCCTCCTCCTCTCCTTATCTCATGGGTAGATCGTAGCATTCGTTAGGTGCAAGGTTCGGGCTTAATTGAGCCCGATCCAAATCATGGCTTTCATGGTTTTCGGCCGAAAAAAAACCTAGTAGAACCGCCGAAAAACGCCTCTCCGGCGGCTGTGCCGCCGCCTGGCGACAGCCACCACCTCAACGGAGGTGGTGGTGGCCGGCCGGGGAAGGGGCTGGATGGCCGGCGGCAGCCGCTTGAAGTCGGCCCAGGAAGAACAAATCCTGGTCGTCGACTCAAGGAAGGAGATGAACTGATCCCGTTCATTTGCGCCAAGATTCGTGCTTCATCAAATATTAAACTATAGGATTAATTTCATGATTATTTCAATTTCTGTCACAGATTTTATATTTATTTGTTTTAAAATTTAAAACTACTTAGGTCCACGTGGTGGGAAAACTTTCAATATGACAGTTGTAGCGCTATGTGTCTACTTTAATCCAAAATTGATTTGGACCAATTTGGCCCTCTGGTTAGATCAGGGCACCCATTTTGGTGTGACATATACTTGGGGATATCCTGAGATTCAAATGGATGCCCACCCTTCATCCCTTGTCTAAATGGCCTGAACTTTGGACAGCGGATCAGTCTTAAATATACCTAGGATGTATCCAAAATTGGGATTTTTTGGCGACACTTTGCCTAAAGTTTTTACTTTTATTTAATAATGCTAGGGTATTTTAATTAAGTGGTCTAATGACCTCCAAACCCTCCCAAATTTTGGTGAATGGTCCCTGACATCAATACCTAGCTCTGTACAAAATTTCAACTCATTTGGATTGGTTTTGGTTAGGGAATCATCAAACCCTAATTTGGCCTTAAGGAGGTGTTTTTGATTAAAAGTGCACCATGGGGTTAGGGTGGCCACCTCCCCTCAACAGAGGCTGAGGTTTTGGACACTAACTTAGTATGGCTAATGTCACCCTCTTAAGGAAAATGGGGTGATTTAGGCTTGATTTACCCTAGGGTTCAACCTCAAATCCTAAGGAAGGACTTTTGGGGGTTGTGAAGGACATGGAGGCTAATGCCCTTGTATGACCTTAAAAACTCAGTAAAATTGAAGGTAATGTAACCTAAGTTCTCTGGAAGGAATCGTAAAGGACTTGGAGGAAGGTAGATACCTCAAAACGCTAACCCTAGTTTTAGGGTAGAAGCACAATTTTGTAAATTCAGCCACTAAACCTTATTTAAAGGTTGTGAAATTTGGGTAGAGTACGTTTTAGACCATCTAGAACCCCTAGTAATTTTATTAGAATTTTATGGATTATATTTCTAGTACTTTATTTCTTAAATATCAATAGGCCCAAAATGGTGTTTTAATTAATTTGATTATTCTGTCCATTTGAAACTGATGAAACTTGGTCAGTAGATGAACTAGGTCTAAGTGAATATCCCTGAATTTTGTTACAATTTTAATTAAAGATATTTAGTACTTCCTTCACTAGTTTCAAAAAGGGGCTTTGGTGGTATAAAATTATTTATAGATTATATCTCTGTTGAAAAACCACGAGACTTAGGTACTGATGATTTCAGGCCAAACTATGCTCGTAGGAATTTATTCATAATTTTGTGAGGGTTTATTACAGTACTTTCTTTACAAGTCCATAATACGGGGATTTTTGATAATTAATTTATTCAGAGATTAATACTTGCTGAAAAATTATGAAACTTGTCCAATGCTACTTTTAAGGTTGTATCTGTATAGTATAATTAATTTATAATTTTTGAATGGATATTTTCTGTACTTGATTCATAAACAACGGAAGATAGTAAATATTGCTAAAATAGTTTTAGTACCCTTTTGTTGATAGAAAAATTGTGATACTTTGGATTTACCATATTGAGATAACCTAATATTTATCATAATTTTGTTAGGCATCATGCATGAGTACTTAGGGTAGTTCATGTTCAAACTAGTAGCCTTTGGAAGCTTTAAGGAAATTAATTAAATGCCAAATAAATTAGGAAAATTATAATTTCCTGGATTTAGTCTATTTGTGTCATGACAATTCTCCAGTAAATAAGGTAGGCCATTTGGATAAGTATTTGGATTATCTCTTGTCCGGTCCGACATATAGCTAGGATGGTCTGCATTTGGCAAGATGAGTAAATTGCAATAAGATACGATGGGACATGGTGTAGGAGTTAGTCATTTTGGATAGATGTGGATGAGTTCACTATAGAAGGATAGGAAGATTGGTGAGAAGTTGGTTTGGCTAGAGTTTAGAGGCGCTCGGGTTCGACGAAAGATCGTCTTCCCCAAGGTGAGGTAAAGTCAAATCACCCTAGGATTAGCCTATTGTAATATGAGAAGGTAATGGGTAAGGGAATCAACCAAAAATAATAATAAGTACCTTGTGAAAGGGAATGCTAGGCGTAAACCCAACATAGTTCCTAGTGCCCCTTAAGAGCCCTTCACAGGGAATACCGGGGGGCAGTCCTGGGTTAACGTAAACTGTATTAACAAGCTGAAAAGAGTAACTTAGTAATTAGGGTTGCACATTTCACGAATACAGATAGCACATGAAGATAGTTGGGAGCTTCGGCTTGGATAGTTAAGAGACTGACATTTTGGTCCGGGGAGTTTCCACTCGATTGTTTGCGACGGACATTTTGGTCGGGGGAGCTTTGGCTCGGTTTGAATACGATAAATTTGCATGTGCATGAAAGGAAAGAAAATTAAGGTGGTGGGTCTTCGGTATTGGAGGGTCGATGCACTGATGCCAATACGCTGACTCGGCAAGTGTGGTTAGCACTTCGCCAACAGAAGTCTGGTGTGCCAGCCGACAAGAGTACGCAGGAGTCTGCTTCGTGTACCAAGCGTTGAGGCGTGTGATAGGTCTGACCGGTAGTGCTTTACTAGTTTAGAGGTGGGTGAGGCCCAACCCACCGCTTCTGTCTGCCACTACGGAGGTATCCTGGGAGGTTACGGCTCCAGAAAGGGGGAACTAAAGGTATGTGTGCACAGAGTCGGGTGTGTGTGTTGCATTTGCATGATCCATCATACCCACTTGCATGTCATAGCATAATCGATTTATTTAACCCCTGACACCTAAGGTATAAATGGAATGGGACGCTTATACCTTGGGACCTGCAAAATGACCCATTGGTCTATAAGCTTGTGTGGGCAAGTTTATAAATTAAGGTTAAAATTCTTTATATATATTGTTGTTTGATACCGACACCCCAACGTATAAATTGGTATGAGACTTTTTATATGATGGGAGCCTTGCAGAAGACCCCTTGGCTTATGTGTTCTCACATAAGTGAAGGTTACTTTTCATATTTCATCTTATTGTCAATATCTATTATAGATTTGCTAGTATAGGTCTGCTGCCATCTGTTTTTGATTATTCTCCACCTTCAAGTCCTCCCCTTTCTTCCTCTCCGCTCGGTGCCTAGGAGCCATGGGGGAAGGGGTGGGGGATGATAGGGCTTAGTCTTTTAGACTAACGGTTTTCGAACCGCATCATTTTAGGGAATCATGGAGCCTAGCACGGGGGAACTGCCCCAGAGACCGGTGCACTTGGAGATGGGGCAGTCTAGCTCCGGAGTTCATACAGTTGGGACCGTGAGTCTTGACCTTGAGTAGATGTTCTGTTTTTGCTTCCACATGAGTGATTTGTAGTGAGGACATGATGTACCGGGCATAAGCCCGTATTTTAGTACTCTCATATATTATTCTTTGGACACTCCCTTCGTGGAGATTATCTATACTATATGTGATTTTTTGTGGACTGCAAGTTTGCGTTTAATTTGTTTTGCTACCTTTCTGTGATCGAATTGGCCGGCAGAATCGGCGATTTGCGGTGATGACCCTTTAGGGCGTGAAGGTGTCACCATAAAGCGGCAGTTCTGGGCCTAAGACCCCGGTGTAGAAAGAAAAAAAAGGAGGTCTTACAAGTGGTATCAGAGGAAACCTCGATCGAAAAGTAATAGTCCACAACCTCTGGGTCACCCCCGCGCGAGTTTAGTTTGGGGACAAACTAAGCAGCGGAAGCAGTGGTGTGCCCATAAGGGGAATCATATGTAAAGTCCACCTTTTCATTAATTCCACTTGTTCATCAGCTAACAATTGGAATTCTTCTTTGTAGCCTGCGGCATACCCTGCCCCCAGCAGGTAGCACCTCCGGCTGCAAATATCCCATCTTATAATTCTCTAGTCAAAGAGTTAGACTCAACCCACTAGGAGACATGACTAACCACGATAACTTATAGTATGCCCTAGTCTCAAATAGACTTTGGGTATGAACTTGGTTAAGCTAAGGAGATACCTAAAGAGAATAAATGAGGAGTATAACACGAGAATGGCTACCTAAGCCATAAACTCAGGCAGCCCTACGGTCCCTATCAAGGATTACTCAAACCGGAAGGACTGCTTTAAGGAGAACTGAGACCAAAAATTCATTAGCAGAATGGTAGAAGACACATAGTCTCAACCCTTGTACCAGTAATAAGATTACCTGGAGACAACCACCATGACAAGCACCGCGGGTCGGATAGGAATTCAAGTTTGAAAGAGACTTGGTTGGGATTGGGAACTTTTTGACCCGGATAAGGTTGTCGTAAATATGACTCGGAGGGTTCTAAGTATGAAGTATATCAACAGATTCAGGTTGGAACCCCAAGTCAAAGATTGATGCCCTAGGGATTGTGCACCCAGCTAGGATGGATATAACATGGTAATATCAAAGATACTCAGCCCAAGGCAGGTAGAGGCTTATCTTTTATTTATTGGGGGCTTATCTTTTGTTTATTGGGGGCGTGCCTTTTGTTTATTGGGCAAATTAGTTACTGACTTGGGTTTTCCCTTAGATCTCATCTAGAAAAGTTTGCGTTGTAAATATAGTGAAATGGACGTAAACCGTATTCGGTGCTACTCGGGCGTATTCGTACGGATAAGAATCTGATTGCGATATGGAGATTTTATAGTCATTGTCTACCCATACAAACGAGAAATTTAATCATCGGAAGTTTGGTGTATCTCGCAACGTGTATCTCCCTGGAGTGAAGAAGGGCGTCATGGATTTTGTGATGCACGGTGAGGTCCGTCACCCAGTGAAGGTTAAGTGCAAGAACTTTTGGGAAACTATTACAGTCACTGCCTGGTTAGAGGGGAAGTTCGAGGATATAATTAGGGATTTTCATACACATTGAAAGTGCAACTAGATCTGATATACTCTAGAGGGGGGTGAATAGAGTATATGGTGTTTTAGTACTTTTAAAAACTTTTACAACAATTGTTGTAATAAGTGTGAGCAGGGAAGCAAATATAAATCTAATCACAGAACTAAGCTATGCAAAACTAAGCACAGACAAATCAAGGCCAGAAACAAAAAGTAAACAAGCAGAGCCAGAGGACACAAGGAAATATAGTGGTTCCCCAAACTTGGGTACATCCACTCTTCTACCACCCTAGGTAGGAATCCACTGCAGGATGAGTTGATCAGGTGTCCTGGGCACCAATGAGCTTTTGATAAGGTGCTCAAAAACCAAAGCAGATTTTTTGATCAGGTGTCTTGCCACCAATGAGCTTTTGACAAGGTGCTTAAAAACCAGATTCAAACTTTTGAAGGGAGTTTGAGAAACCCTTTACAAACTGGGGGTGAGAGAGTGATGGCAGTCTTCTCTTTCTCAAACAACTGAGAAGACTATGTGGATTGATGTCAAAGCTCCCCCTGAATCCTTGAAATCTTCAGGAAGAAAAGCTTTGCTTGAGGGTGATAGGCCTTCAAAGATAGAGCTCCAGCAATAGATGGTTTCAGCAATGGCTGAAATGTTGAGTGTCTGGAGTCTTGAAATGATGTTGGCCTTGAACACTTTGAAAGATGAAGAGATTTTGAAAGCTTGATCTGTTTGATGAGTGTTCTTCAGAATTCTTTTTGACAGAAGATTTTGAAAGAGTCTCTGTACTCTGTATTGTGTGTTTTTTTCTTGTTAATCTCTGTATATCATCTATATTGATTCAAAAATATTCTGTCTTTTATTCTTTGTTCCTGAATAGAATATCATTCTCTGTCAAAGATAGTCGTTGGTCTGCATTGATTGCATCCTTAATTGCATAATCTCTTCTAGAGGAAAGTCCACAGAATTATTCCTTGAAAGATCCCTTGAAACTTGGTCCAGAAATAAATGAAAACGGCTAGCAAATCTCTGAATTAATTGCAGAATAACTCCTGTCTGATTTGAATTTGAATTCTGGAAGATATCTGAAATCGTCGAACTGAGCTCTGCTATCGTCGAGCTGAGCTCAGCGAACTGGAAAACTCAAGCAGCAAAATAATCGTCGATCTGAGCTCAAAGATCGTCGAACTGAGCTCAGAGATAAAGATCCAAAGCAGAGTCAAAATCGTCGACCTGAGCTCACCGATCGTCGAATGGAGTTTGACGATATTGTGAAGTTGAGCTCAGCGATCGTCGAGTGGAGCTCGACGATCTGTCGAAGTTGAGCTCGACGATCGTCGATCTGAGTTCGACGAATCGTCGTGCTGAGCTCGACGATCAGGCTTATTCTCCAGTCTGAAAAACTTGGACTTCAGGGCAGCTTCCAATCCTAGACTTCTAACCCTTAGACTCAATTCTAATTGACCTATTAAGCTATACAGAAGGTCAAGAAAAGATTCCTAGAGACATAGTGATCCTGACCCAAATTAGTAATAGGGTGTTCCAACAATCTCCCCCTATTTGGGTTAGGATTACTATTTACAGACTTTGGAAAATCAAATAACAACATATAATCAGAAAAGCATAAAAACAACAGCTAGACATGGCAGAAACATCACAGATATATATATATATATATGTATATGGCATCCAGATAGCAGTCAGAAAATCCAAAGATTGTCACCTTACAAAGTCATTTCTTCTCTTTGCCTTTAACCATTTTGATTTCTCTGTTAGGGTTTTGGGCTTCCTTGTTGGACCTGGTGTCATCTGCTGCACCCAAGTAAGTTTGCTTTGCAGGCCTGGGAACCACAGCAGCAGGATGCAATTCCATATATCTGTCTGCATCAAAGAATTTGCTGGAAGCATATCTCTCTAACTCCTTTTGTCTTTGCTCTGACATAGTAGAAATATTGGAAGTGTCTAGCCCTTGTTCTTTGGCCTTCTTTATCTGATCTAATGCAGCCATTTCCTTCATCCTAGCAGTCCAAGCAGATGGATTCTTTTCAGGGTCCTCAAATGGTACAGGTGGCTCATACCTGTTGGAAGAATTGTCTTGAGGAGGCCTGGCAGACACTGTCTCTTTGAGCTTGTAGGGGAAAGGACCAGAAGTATTATCAGCTGAAACATGTCCTCCCCTGGAGTATGGGTGCTGCCTGGAATGCCCTTTAGAATAAACCTGAAAATCTCTCTGATTTCCCCTGTATCCTCCTCTCCTAGAATAAGAACCCCTAGACTGGCTTTCCCTTTGGTAGGATCTGGCATGGGGTTGATAGGGAGCCTGGCTTCTAGCTGGGGCTTGACTTGCAGAGCTGCCACCTGCACCTGCATCAGGAGGAGGTGGTGGAGGAGGATGAGGGTGCTGGAACTGGGATGAGCCCTTTTCATACTTTCTCTTCTTCTTCATGGCTTTCAACTGGTTTTTGGAATACTGCATCCAATGTTCAGTAATTTGGCAGTTATGCAGAATATAATAAGGAATATCATTATTATCCTTGACTTTTGCAGGAGGAACCCTTTTCATTGCCTTGCTCCTAGCTTTCCTTTTCCTTGCAATAGTAGCAGCTGAATCATCAGAGTCTGTTTTGAATTCATCAGTCTCAGAACTCTGGTCATCATATATAGCATCTATCTTCTTCATAAGATCTTTCTTTAATTGAACAGAGGCAGAAGAGGCAGAAGCTGAACCAGCAGCAGCAGGGACAGCAGCAGAGACAAGAGCAGATACAACAGTAGATACAGGAGGAGAAGCAGAAACAATAACAGCAACAGCAGAAGTGGTGACAGCAGCAGTAACATCAACAAAATCTGCAGCAGGCTCAAAAACAGTGGCCTCTGTCATCAGAAAATCCTTGGATATTGGCTCATCAGAAACAATTGGGATTTCAGCAGCAGTGAGAACATCTTCAGCAGCAGCATCAACAATTTCAGAAGCAAAGGCAGTCCTTTCTTCAACAGCAGCAGCAGCAATCACTAAGTGTACAAAAGAAGAGATGATGCTGGGGTCACAGCCAGAGAAAGGCACCAGTGCCTTAGATAGGTCTTCTGAGGGCTGGACAGCATTAACCTCTGGGAGATGGCTGAAGAAGGCAGGATCAAAGGCAGAAAGCAAAGACTGTAGGTCTATTGCCAGAACTGCAGTAGGAGCCTGACATTCTGGAGGCACAGCAACAGTAGCAGAAGAGGCAGCAGACACAGAAATCTCAGCAGCAGCAGCAGTATCATCAGCAGCAGGAGCAGAAGCAGCAGCAGCAACAACATGAAGGCTTGCTTCATATGGCATCTCCCCCTGCCTAAATGCAGATACATATGTATCAAGGCACACTGCTGGAGGTGCTGCCTGAGGAAGGAGGGAGGAAAGCCTGGCAGAGAGAGCTGCCACTGACTGTTGTAGAGGAGCTAAGGAGGTCTCTAACAATAGAGATAGCCTGGGGGCAATGAGCTCATACAACCTGTCAGCTAGGACTGAGAGGTCTACTTGCTTAATCACAGGAGCAGAGGTAGATGGAGTAGGGATAGCTGAGAATGCTGGAAGTGGAGGGCTGGAGAGTGGAATGGATGGCTCAGGAGTGGGGATGGTGGAGATGGAGGACAAGGGGATGGATATGGATGGAGTGAATGTTGGTTGGTCAATGATGTGGAGGAGGAGATCTTGAAAAGATGTGAAGGAGGAGGGTAACTCAGGAGGAGATGAGGGGGAATCATCCATGTAGGAGTCATCCAGAAGGGTGAAAGATGGTATGGAAGGTGATGATGTGATATCTGGTGGAGTGTATGAGAACAATGGGTGGAAGTGGTCTGCAGGAGGAGGTAGAATTGGGTTTGGAGATGGAGTTGAGGTTGGAGATGGGCTGGATATGGTAATGGGGGGTGAAGCTGGAATGGTGGATGGAAGAGGTAGGGTTGGAATAGGAGGAGGAGAAGAAGCAGCAACAGCAGCAGCCAGGTCTTCTGCAGGAGCAGAGACCTGTGGGGGAGTGACTCTGTGAGTCCTGGTGCCTGAAGGAGCACTAGAGGAGGGCCTGCTGGGCTTGCTTATTTGCCTGTCCCACTTGCCAAAGAGGGCACAGGTGAGTCTCTTGGAGGCATTGATGTGCACTCCAGAGGAGACCAGCAAAGCAGGGCACTTGTTCTGCAGGAAGACTCCAATAATCCTTCCAAAATTAACAAAGCTTTTGTTGATTTTCTTCTTGATTAGGTCAAAGAAGACCTCTCCCCAGTTCAAATTTTTCTTATCTACCAGAGCTCCCATGAGACAGAGCTGATGTCTGGAGATAGTATCATGAGCTGAGTGCTTTGCCAGCAGCACTTTTCCTACAACATCTGCTAGGAACCTGTACTCAACAGACAAGTTCCTTTTGAATAACTTGCTAGGGTTTCCCTCTGGATGACCCATCCTGGCAAGTATATCAGCAAACTCCTCTCCAGATAACTCAGCAGAATCATCTCCATTCCTTAGTCCAAAAACCTCTGTTAAAATGGTGGGGGTCAGAGGTACCTGAGTTCCAGCAATGGAGCCAACTATAGTAGAGTTGTCCAGATTATGAGCAGTGTAAACCCATTCCTTGATTTCATCTGAGGCCAGCTTTATCCTGGTGGTCATGAGGGCAGACAAGTTCTGATCATTGAATAAACTCAGAATGTCTTGGAAAACTTGGTCAGTAGTGCTGAAAGATTCCAGATCAATGTCGAATCCAGCATCGAACTTCATTGCGGCTAGAACAGCAACTGATACAGCCATTGTACCTGCAAAAATTCAACAAACAAAACGACCAAGTGTAGAACTGTTTGGAGGGAAGAAGATTCTTGCAGAGAAATTGAAAGCGCAAGAGAGAACGACGGCGAAAAATGAGTTTTATATTAGGGTTCGACGCAGAATTGGAAAGATCGTTGAACTCAGTTCGACGATCGAGGCTTCTAAAGGAATCTGAAGAGACTCCAACATCGTCGATCTCCGTTCGACGATCTTGAAAAGCGTCGAGCTCCGTTCGACGATCGTTCAGTGAACATAATCGTCGAGCGCTGTTCGACGATCGTTGACCGGAAGAGATAGTTCATACTATCTGAGAGGCGCTGAACTCAGTTCGACGATTCTGGAAATCGTCGATCTCCGTTCGACGATCTTAGGAGAAATCGTCGAGCGCAGTTCAGAGATCAGAAAAATTCTAGACACTAAGAAAAAATAGAATTTTTGCCTAGTCTTGGTCAATTTTTAGCTTTCAAAATCTTGGATATTATTTAAGGCTTCCTCCATCTAACATTCCTAACTGATTTAGGAAGAAGGTGTGTTTCTTTTCATCCAAAGGCTTGGTGAAAATATCTCCCCTTTGTAAATCAGTTGGGATATATTGCAATTCAATTTTATTCTTTTCAACATTGTCCCTTAAGAAATGATGCCTAATCTCTATGTGTTTTGTCCTACTATGGAGGACTGGATTTTGTGCTATAGAAATAGCACTTGTATTGTCACAAAAGATTTTAGACTTCTTTAAGTTGTAACCATAGTCTAGGAGTTGGTTTTGAATCCACAATATCTGTGAACAACAACTGCCTGCGGCCATATATTCAGCTTCAGCAGTTGAGGTTGACACAGATGTTTGTTTCTTACAAAACCAAGAGACAAGTCTGTCACCAAGGAACTGACAAGTTCCACTGGTGCTTTTCCTGTCAATTCTACATCCAGCATAATCAGCATCAGAGAATCCAGTTAAATCAAATGCTGAATCTTTTGGATACCAGAGACCTAGATTTGGACAACTTTTAACATACCTGAGAATCCTCTTTACTAATGTTAGGTGTGACTCTCTAGGGCTTACTTGGAACCTAGCACATATACATGTAGCAAACATTATATCTGGTCTACTAGCTGTAAGATACAGTAAAGAGCCAATCATTGCTCTATATGTTGTCTGATCAACAGGTTTCCCATGTTCATCAGCATCCAATACAGCATTGGTAGGCATGGGTGTTTTCATATAAGATGCCTCAGACATACCAAATTTCTTAACCAGTTCATTAGCATATTTGGTTTGAGAAATAAAGATGTCTTCAGCATGTTGTTTGACTTGCAATCCTAGGAAGAAGGATAGCTCACCCATGCTACTCATCTCAAATTTAGAATGCATCAGGTTAGAAAACCTTCTGCACAATTTGGAGTCAGTAGAACCAAAAATGATATCGTCTACATAAATTTGTACTAGTAGGGTATGAGACTTATGGGTTCTAATAAAAAGAGTTTGGTCTACTCTACCCCTTATAAAACCATTTTCCAAGAGAAAGCATGCTAGGGTCTCATACCATGCTCTAGGAGCTTGCTTGAGACCATATAATGCTTTGTTCAGTCTAAAAACATAATCAGGATAAGTTGGAGAGATAAAACCTGGAGGTTGTCTGACATAAACTTCCTCTTTGATGTCTCCATTCAAGAAAGCACTTTTGACATCCATCTGATAGACTTTGAAGCCTTTGTGAGCTGCATAAGCTAGAAATATCCTAATGGCTTCTAATCTTGCAACAGGTGCAATGGTCTGGTCGTAGTCAATTCCTTCTTCTTGAGAATATCCCTGGGCAACTAGCCTTGCCTTATTCCTTATAATTACTCATTGATCATCCAGTTTATTTCTGAATACTCATTTTGTTCCAACAATGGAATGATCCTTAGGCTTTGGCACTAGTTCCCATACTTTGTTCCTCTCAAATTGATGCAACTTCTCTTGCATTGCAATGATCCAGTGTGGATCTTGCTCTGCATCTTGAATGGACCGAGGTTCAATTTGAGAAAGGAAGCAGGTGTGCAACAGGTTTTGGTTGACCTGATTTCTGGTTTGCACACCAGCTGAGAGTTCTCCAATTATTTGGGAAATTGGATGGTCTCTTGATGTTACTAAATCAACAGGGGTGTTGATTGTTCACCAACCTGTGTTGTTGTTTCCTCTTGTGGTACAACAACTGGCTCTTCAAGTGGTGCTTCAATGTGTGGGGCATTCCCTTCCTCTTCACTGCTTTCTTCTTCTTGAGCAACCTGTAACTTGTTCATATCTTCAACTAGAGAGTGTTCCTGCACAGGTTCTATGGTATAAGAAATCTTCTCCTTGAAAGACATGTTAGTTTCATCAAATGAAATATGAACAGATTCCTCAATTTTCAAAGACGATTTATTATAGACCCTATAGGCCTTGCTGATCATGGAGTATCCCAGAAACACTCCTTCATCAGCTTTGGCTTGAAATTTTGCTAAGTATTTCTTGTCATTATTGTGAATATAGCAAATACAACCAAAAATTCTAAAATAGTCAACTTTAGGTTTCTTCCCTTTGAGTAATTCATAGGGAGTCTTTCCCTTCAATTTATGTATCAGACTTCTGTTCAGCACATAGTTGGAGGTGTTCACTGCCTCTGCCCAAAAGGATAGAGGTAGATGAGCATCTGACAACAATGTAGTGGCAGATTCAATAAGGGTTCTATTTTTCCTTTCAGCTACCCCATTTTGTTGAGTAGTTCTAGGAGCTGAGAAAGTATGCCTGATCCCTTCACTCTGACAGAACTCTTGCATAAGAAGAGAATCAAACTCTGTCCCATGATCACTTCTGATCAGGGCAATGTGAGTATTGAACTCAATCTGTATACATTTGAGAAACTCTGTCAGACACTTAAAGTTATCAGACTTCTTCCTTAGAAAGAACACCCAAGTGAATCTAAAGAAGTCATCTACAACTACTAAAGTGTAGGATTTCCCTCCTAGGCTTTGTACTGTGATGGGTCCAAATAGATCCATGTGTAACAGATACAATATCCTAGGTGAATTACTTTTATTAAGTGACTTAAAACTGTTTTTAGTTTGCTTGCCTAATTGACAAGCCTTGCAGAGTCCTTCCTTCTTGTAGGGGCCAGAAGGTAGTCCTCTAACAAGGTTGTCCTTGGATAGCCTAGCAATAGTTCTAAGGTTTAGGTGTCCTAGTCTCTTATGCCATAAAACATTTGGTCTACAGACTGAATTAAACAAGCAGATATCTATATCAGTTGAAAGAAAATCTACTAAGTAGATGTTACCTTTCCTTATACCTGTCAACACTGTTGTGTTGTCCTCTGTCTTGATTTTGCATAAGGTTTTGCTGAAGGTCACCTGGTAGCCTTCATCACATAGCTGACTGATGATGATCAGGTTGTGCTTCAGTCCTTCCACATATGCTACCTTCTTGAAGGTTACTGATCCAATCTGTACTGCACCATATCCCTTAGTTTGTCCAAAGTTGGAATCACCAAAGATAACTTTGGGTCCAAGCTTGGCTCTGAAGGATGTGAGGTTGTCCTTATTCCCTGTCATGTGCTTAGAGCACCCACTATCCAAATACCATTGCTGGTTAGATGTTGGATAGGTCTTCACCTGCACATGAAACAATTCACTTGTTTTTGACCCAGTTTACCTTGGGCCTAGGTTGATAACCTCTAAATTCAGAAATGAAAGACATCCCTGGCTGACTCTTATATCCTTCAGGATGATATCTCCTTGGAGGTAAAATCCATTCAGTATAAGGGTTAAAGGTTTGGGATGAAGAACCCTTAGGATTCAATTTTGATTTGCCTTTGAAAAAGTTTCTAGAGTTCTGACCTCTGTTCGACGATCTTGGAGCTGCGTTCGACGATCTTGGGTCAGATCGTCGAGCTCCACTCGACGGTCGACTATGGCTGAGGTCAGGTATATGAGATCGTTGAGCTGCGTTCGACGACTTTTGGCTGAGATCGTCGACCTGCGTTCGACGATGTTTCCTGAGATCGTCGAGCTGCGTTCGGCGATCGTCGATCTTCATTCGGCGATCGGCGATCTCCGTTCGACGATTTTTGCTGGGACTTAGTTTTTTGAGGCAGATCAGAATTTTTCCTGGCAACCTCTACAACTCCCTTTCCCTTGCTAGAAATAAACTTGATGGGAGTTGTTAGGACTATAGGTTGGCTGGATGAAGCACCCAAGCCCAGTGTACTGTTGAATCTAGAGTTCACTGTGCTTGTGATGTCCATCAGCTTGATGCTTCTCCCATTAAGGGATTCTTCAAGCTTCTTGGCCTCAGAGAGCTCACTTTTCAGTGTAGCTATCTGTTCCCTACAGTTCTCCAACTCCTGAGAGAGTTTGAGGTTTTCTGACTTTAAAACATTGTGTTCAGATAATTGATTTCTGAGAGAGATAATCTCTTTCTCAGACTTTAGCAGGTCTAAACACAGTGCTTTAAATTCAGATTTAAAATCTTTTGAAGTAAAATCAAAAGAACTAATTACCTGATCTTCTTCAGGTTGGGTTTCTGAGTCTGACTCTGACTCTTCATCCTCTGAATTGTGCTGTGAGGCATTAATTGCCATCATGCAGAATTCCTTTTCTTCTGCATCATCCTCATCATCACTGGAGCTGGATGAGGCTTCTGATTCCTCTTCTGTCTCACTCCAGGATTCAGCAACAAACCCTTTTCTTGTATGCTTATTCCTGCTTGAAGAAGGTTTGCCATTTCCATTAATTTTGGGGTCCTTCTCCTTTCTTCTTTCTTTTCTGTCCCTTCTGTCCTTGTTCTTGTTCTCTGGACAGTCAGGAACTATATGCCCTGGTTTCCTACAACCAAAGCAAATAATGTCTTTATTATTGCCAATGGACTTGTCATACCTTGGCTTATCCTGCTCCTTGTATGATCTTCTTCTGAAGTCCTTTCTGGCCATCTTGTAGAATCTTTTGACCAACAAGCTGAGTAGTTCATCATTGCCTGTGCTCTTATCTTCAGGCAGATCCTCAGTTGCCTTGAATGCTATGGTTTTCTCTTTCCTTATGGCTGGTGAAGCAGCCTTCTGTTCTTCCTCTCTATTCTTGATGAGTAGCTCATAAGATTTGAGCTTACCCAACAAGGCTTCAGTGGTGATCTCATTTAGACTTCTGGCATCCTTAATTGGCCAGATTCTTGAATCCCAAGTGCTGGGGAAGCACATTAGGATCTTGTCATTAAGTTCTGTCAGAGAAATCTCTTTGTCCAATGTCCTTAGCTCACTGACAATTAGACTCAATCTGTTGTACATGTCTCCCACTGACTTAGTCTCTCCCTTCTTGAAGTTCTCATATTGGGTGATGAGATGGGATCTTCTGTCCTTTCTCTCATCAGCTGAGCCTGAGACAATTTCTGAGAGCTTGTCCCAAATCTCCTTGGCTGAGTTGCATTCAGCTACCTTTTGGAATATGTCATCTGACATTGTCTGGGCTAGGATGTTCATAGCCTTGGCATCAGCTACTTTCCATTTTTTGATGTCAGCATCTGTTCCTGATGGAGGTGGAACAGCATTTGTGCTTGTGCTCTCTGGGGGTCTTGGACACACTGTCAAAACAGAATTGAAAATATCTTCGTCAATGGAATTCATGTAAAGTCTAATCCTTGCTTTCCAAAGTGCAAACTTGAAAAGATTGCACACTGGAGGTCTGGTGCTAGCATAATCTTTGTTTTGGGCCATGAGTTGTGCAAACAAAATCTAATAATAAAATACAAAAGAAAAGCAGATCTAGTTTAGGATCTTGGGGTTCAGGTGTTAGCCTGTACAACCAATCAGGTATGGTATGTTTAACCAACCTGGCTCTGATACCAATTGAAAGTGCAACTAGATCTGATATACTCTAGAGGGGGGTGAATAGAGTATATGGTGTTTTAGTACTTTTAAAAACTTTTACAACAATTGTTGTAATAAGTGTGAGCAGGGAAGCAAATATAAATCTAATCGCAGGACTAAGCTATGCAAAAACTAAGCACAGACAAATCAAGGCCAGAAACAAAAAGTAAACAAGCAGAACCAGAGGACACAAGGAAATATAGTGGTTCCCCAAACTTGGGTACATCCACTCTTCTACCACCCTAGGTAGGAATCCACTGCAGGATGAGTTGATCATGTGTCCTGGGCACCAATGAGCTTTTGATAAGGTGCTCAAAAACCAAAGCAGATTTTTTGATCAGGTGTCTTGCCACCAATGAGCGTTTGACAAGGTGCTCAAAAACCAGCTTCAAACTTTTGAAGGGAGTTTGAGAAACCCTTTACAAACTGGGGGTGAGAGAGTGATGGTAGTCTTCTCTTTCTCAAACAACTGAGAAGACTATGTGGATTGATGTCAAAGCTCCCCCTGAATCCTTGAAATCTTCAGGAAGAAAAGCTTTGCTTGAGGGTGATAGGCCTTCAGAGATAGAGCTCCAGCAATAGATGGTTTCAGCAATGGCTGAAATGTTGAGTGTCTGGAGTCTTGAAATGATGTTGGCCTTGAACACTTTGAAAGATGAAGAGATTTTGAAAGCTTGATCTGTTTGATGAGTGTTCTTCAGAATTCTTTTTGACAGAAGATTTTGAAAGAGTCTCTGTACTCTGTATTGTGTGTTTTTTTCTTGTTAATCTCTGTATATCATCTATATTGATTCAAAAACATTCTGTCTTTTATTCTCTGTTCCTGAATAGAATATCATTCTCTGTCAAAGATAGTCGTTGGTCTGCATTGATTGCATCCTTAATTGCATAATCTCTTCTAGAGGAAAGTCCACAGAATTATTCCTTGAAAGATCCCTTGAAACTTGGTCCAGAAATAAATGAAAACGGCTAGCAAATCTCTGAATTAATTGCATAATAACTCCTGTCTGATTTGAATTTGAATTCTGGAAGATATCTGAAATCGTCGAACTGAGCTCTGCTATCGTCGAGCTGAGCTCAGCGAACTGGAAAACTCTAGCAGCAAAATAATCGTTGATCTGAGCTCAAAGATCGTCGAACTGAGCTCAGAGATAAAGATCCAAAGCATAGTCAAAATCGTCGACCTGAGCTCACCGATCGTCGAATGGAGTTCGACGATATTGTGAAGTTGAGCTCAGCGATCGTCGAGTGTAGCTCGACGATCTGTCGAAGTTGAGCTCGACGATCGTCGATCTGAGTTTGACGAATCGTCGTGCTGAGCTCGACGATCAGACTTATTCTCCAGTCTGAAAAACTTGGACTTCAGGGCAGCTTCCAATCCTAAACTTCTAACCCTTAGACTCAATTCTAATTGACCTATTAAGCTATACAGAAGGTCAAGAAAAGATTCCTAGAGACATAGTGATCCTGACCCAAATTAGTAATAGGGTGTTCCAACACACATGATTCCTCATCCGCACTCCGTGCATAATTATAATTGGAACATCAACGATAGACTGGCCGAGATATCTAGGGTCACCCTGACCCGAAAGAAAACTCCCGTAGGTGTTTCATAAGTTTCGTGAGTAGTTGTTCATTATCATGGTGTGCTCAAGATGATCGTGTTGAATCAAGATGGATAGTGTACGTCCAAGGAGAGAAGATCAGTCCAGGCTTATCTGGGCTCCCGGTCGACATTCAACACAACTCTCCACCCTTGTACGGAAGGAGATGTAGGACTCCGCTTTCATGGATTCAGGACGAGGATCCGAAGGCACTGGGATCGGATTTTGCCGAAGACACCAAAGCTCATTTGAGACTGATACGGGACAAAATGCTGGAAGCGCAAAGCCGACAGGCTAAGTACTACGACGCCCGACACCGTTAGGTAGAGTTTCAGGTGGGAGACCGAGTGTTTCTGAAGATTCAGCCCATGCATGGAGTTTCACGGGTGCATGGTCGGAAGAAGAAGCTCAGCCCTAGGTATATGGGCCCTTACAGGAGCCTGGAGCGGATCGAACCCCTAGCTTACAGGCTGGAGTTGCCACCAGAGCTGGCAGCCTTGCATTATTTGTTCCATATTTCCTTGCTCAGGAGAGCTTTACTATGCCCGGAGCAGCAGATTTCGACCACAGATGGACCGGTAGCTTTAGATCGGTCAGTTCGCTTAGAGCCGGTTCGGATCAATGACAGAGGAGTACGGATCTTGCATCGCAAGAAGGTTCCGTTAGTCAAAGTTCTGTGGAGGAACCACGGCTAGGAGGAGCATACCTGGGAACCGCAGGACCTGATGCGACAAAAGTACCCAGAGCTGTTCAGTCAGGTATACCTCACAACCCCTCAAGATGTTTAATTTATTTTCCTTCTTTAAACTAGTAAGGCTGCTCTAGGAAGAGTAGAAGCTATTCTTTTGTTTATTGGGATCTTGGTTTGCCAATTGGGAGAATTGGTCATAGATTTAGGTTTCCCTTTAAACCTAATTTAGCAAACATGGTGTCGTGATGGGATGTTACAAGTTTCCTTTCTTCGGTAGAAATTCCCGTAGGCTTAACCTTGATTTCGGGGACGAAATCTTTGTTTTGTTTATTGGGATTTGTAACATCCTATTTCCAACTAGACCCCTAAGAGTGGTTTTGGCCATGAATAGGTCATGACAAAACCCTAGGAATCCAGAAATGGGCCAAGAGATAGAAGGCCAAGGTGAGGATCACCATGGTCTGCCTATGGCACAACCTCATCACCAAACCTAGGGTTTGACCTTAGGGATTCACCATGACTCCATGACCCCACCACAACATCACTAACCCATTAGAGGGTCCACTAGAGCCTTAAGGGTCCATTGGAGTCAACCCCAAGTGACCAATTTGACCTAGGACCCCTATAAGCCTAATAGGGCAAGGTTCCCTAATCAAGGGCAGTTGACCTCTAATGTGCCCAACCAACCTTACTCGGGGCTTCCTAAACCTAAAGTGAGGTCAATGGGTCACTAGGAACCCATTGGAGTCAAACCTAGTGGCTAAGTTGACACAAGTCAACTCAAGCCCCAAAGTGGTCAAAGTGCCCTTAGCAAGGGTCAAGTGACCTCCAAGGTGCCAAGTTAACCCTACCCAACCCTACATAGACCTTAGGGGAGGCCAATGGGTCACCAAGGACCCATTGGGGTCAACCCAAATGGCCAAGTTGACCCAAGTCAACTCAAACCCCTAATCTGGTCAAAGTACCCTAACTAAGGGTAGGTGACCTCCAAAGTGCAAGGTAACCCTACATAACCCTTCCTAGACCTTAGGGGAGGCCAATGGGTCACCAAATACCCATTGGAGTCAACCCAAATGATCATGTTGACCCAAGTCAACTCAAGCCCCAAAGTGGTTAAAGTGCCCTTACCAAGGGTCAAGTGACCTCCAAGGTGCCAAGTTCACCCTACCCAACCATATATAGACCTTAGGGGAGGCCAATGGGTCACCAAGGACCCATTGGGGTCAATCCAAATGATCAAATTGACCCAAGTCAACCCTAGCCTAAGCCAAGTCAAACCTAGCACAGATGGGCTAACCCAAGCTCAAGCCATTTTTCCCTTAGGCTAACCTCACTTTTCATAATTATTATGATTAAGTGGGCTGCACATATCCTATGGAGTTGACCAGTCAACATGGGGGACTAGGAAAGAGAAAGCTCTATTTGCCCTTTAATGGAGGAGAGAGAAAGAGGGAGGAAGAAGCCATTCATGGCTTAGGGAGGCCAAGAGCCACCCTTGATGGCTGAATTCAACTCTCATGGAGAAGGGGAGGAGTTTCCAGCAGTTTCTTGGCCACCCCAAGCCAGATTCACCTCCCCACAACCTTGTCCGAGCCAAGCTTTCAATGGTCATTAATGGTCATTGATGGTTGGCCTCTCCCCTCCCCCAACTGGTGTTTTAAACACCATCAGTGACATGAGAGGAGCCCTTCCCACCATTTACCTGAAGATTTCGAGCCACTTGACTGCACTGTTGCAGAAATCCGGCCGGCGGCACCACCACCATGGTAACCCGAAGATCGACTCGACTCCAGACCACCAGCAAGGTCCTCCTCCTCTCCTTATCTCATGGGTAGATCGTAGCATTCGTTAGGTGCAAGGTTCGGGCTCAATTGATCCCGATCCAAATCATGGCTTTCATGGTTTTCGGCCGAAAAACAACCTAGTAGAACCGTCATAAAACGCCTCTCTGGCGGCTGTGCCGCCGCATGGCGACAGCGACCACCTCAACGGTGATGGTGGTGGCGGTGGCCGGCCGGGGAAGGGGCGGGATGGCCGGCGGCAGCCGCTTGAAGTCGGCCCAGGAAGAACAAATCCAGGTCGTCGACTCAAGGAAGGAGATGAAAGGATCCCGTTCATTTGCGCCAAGATTCGTGTTTCATCAAATATTAAACTATAGGATTAATTTCATGATTATTTCAATTTCTGTCACAGATTTTATATTTATTGGTTTTAAAATTTAAAAATACTTAGGGCCACCTAGTTAGAAAACATTCAATATGGCAGTTGTAGTCCTATAGGTCTACTTTAATCCAAAATTGATTTGGACAAATTTGGCCCTCTGGTTAGACCAGGGCACCCATTGTGGTGGGACCTGTACTTAGGGCTGTCCTGAGATTCAAATGGATGCCCACCCTTCATCCCTTGTCTAAATGGGCTGAAATTTGGACAGGGGATCAGTCTTAACTATACCTAGGGTGTGTCCAAAATTGGGATTTTTGGAGACAATTTGCCTAAAGTTTTTACTTTTATTTAATAATGCTAGGGTATTTTAATTAAGTGATCTAATGACCTCCAAACCCTCCCAAATTTTGGTGAGTGGTCCCTGGCATCAATACCTAGCTCTGTACAAACTTTTAACTCATTTGGATGGATTTTGGTTAGGGAATCACGAAACCCTAGTTTGGCCTTAAGGAGATATTTTTGATTAAAAGTGCACCATGGGCTTAGGGTGGTCACCTCCCCTCAACAAAGGCTGAGGTTTTGGAAACTGACTTAGTATGGCCAATGTCACCCTCTTAAGGAAATGGGGTGATTTAGGCTTGATTTACCCTAGGGTTCAACCTCAAACCCTAAGAAAGGACTTTTGATGGTTGTGAAGGACATGGGGGCTAATTCCCTTGTATGACCTTGAAAACTTAGTAGAATTGAAGGTAGTGTAACCTACGTTCTCTGGAAGGAATCTTATAGGACTTGGAGGAAGGTAGACACCTAAAAACCCTAACCCTAGTTTTAGGGTAGAAGTATAATTTTGTAAATTCAGCCACTAAACCTTATGTAAAGGTTGTGAATCTTGGGTAGAGTAAGTTTTAGACCATCTATAACCCCTAGTAATTTTATTAGAATTTTATGGATTATATTTCTAGTACTTTATTTGTTAAATATCAATAGACCCAAAATGGTGTTTTAATTAATTTGATTATTCTGTTCATTTGAAACTGATGAAACCTGGTCAGTAGATGAACTAGGTCTAAGTGAATATCCCTGAATTTTGTTATAATTTTTAATTGATGATATTTAGTACTTCCTTCACTAGTTTCAAAAAGGGGCTTTGGTGGTATAAAATTATTTATAGATGATATATCTCTTTAAAAATCATGAGACTTAGGTAATGATGATTTCAGGCCAAAATATGCATGTAGAAATTTATTCATAATTTTGAGAGGGTTTATTACAGTACTTTCTTTACAAGTCCATGATACGGGGATTTTTGATAATTAATTTATTCAGAGATTAATACTTGCTGAAACATTATGAAACTTGGTCAATGCTACTTTTAAGGTTGTATATGCATAGTATAATTAATTTATAATTTTTGGATGGATATTTTCTGTACTTGATTCATAAACAACGGAAGATAGCAAATATTGCTAAAATAGTTTTAGTGCCCTTTTTTGATAGAAAAATTGTGATACTTTGGATTTACCATAGTGAGATAACCTAATATTTATCATAATTTTGTTAGGCATCATGCATGAGTACTTAGGGTAGTTCATGTTCAAACTAGTAGCCTTTGGAAGCTTTAAGGAAATTAATTAAATGCGAGATAAATTAGGAAAATTATAATTTCCTGGATTTAGTCTATTTGTGTCATGATAAGTCTCCAGTAAATAAGGTAGGCCATTTGGATGAGTATTTGGATTATCTCCTATCCGGTCCGACATATAACATAGGATGGTCTGCATTTGGCAAGATGGGTAAATTACAATAAGATACGATGGGCATGGTGTAGGAGTTGGTCATTTTGGATAGATGTGGATGAGTTTACCATAGAAGGATAGGAAGATTGGTGAGAAGTTGGTTTGGCTAGAGTTTAGAGGCGCTTGGGTTCGACGAAAGATCGTCTTCCCCGAGGTGAGGTAGAGTCAAATCACCCTAGGATTAGCCTATTATAATATGAGAAGGTAATGGGTAAGGGAATCAACCAAAAATAATAATAAGTACCTTGCGAAAGGGAACGCTGGGTGTAAACCCAACATAGTTCCTAGTGTCCCTTGAGAGCCCTTCACAGGGAATACCGGGGGGCAGTCATGGGTTAACGTAAACTATATTAACAAGCTGAAAAGAGTAACTTAGTAATTAGGGTTGCACATTTCACTAATACAGATAGCACAGGAAGATAGTTGGGAGCTTCGGCTTGGATAGTTAAGAGACTGACGTTTTGGTCCGGAGAGTTTCGGCTCGATTGTTTGAGACAGACATTTTGGTCCGGGGAGCTTCGGCTCAGTTTGAATATGATAAATTTGCATGTGCATGAAAGGAAAGAAAATTAAGGTGTCGGGTATTCGGTATTGGAGGGTCGATGCACCGATGTCAATACGCTGACTCAGCAAGTGTGGTTAGCACTTCGCCAACAGAAGTCCGGTGCGCCAGCCGGCAAGAGTACGCAGGAGTCTGCTTCGTGCACCAAGCGTTGAGGCGTACGATAGGTCTGGCCGGTAGTGCTTTACTGGTTTAGAGGTTGGCGAGGCCCAACCCACCGCTTTCGTCTGCCACTACGGAGGTATCCTGGGAGGTTACGACTCCAGAAAGGGGGAACTAAAGGTCTGTGTGCACAGAATCGGTGTGTGTGTTGCATTTGCATGATCCATCATACCCACTTGCATGTCATAGCATAATCGATTTATTTAACCCCTGACACCTAACGTATAAGTGGAATGGGACGCTTATACCTTAGGACCTGCAAAACGACCCCTTGGTCTATAAGCTTGTGTGGGCAAGTTTATAAATTAAGGTTAAAATTATTTATATATATATATATATATATATATATTGATGTTTGATAGCCGACACCCCAATGTATAAATTGGTATGGGACTTTTTATACGATGGGAGTCTTGCAGAAGACCCCTTGGTTTATGTGTTCTCACATAAGTGAAGGTTACTTTTCATATTTCATCTTATTGTCAATATCTATTATAGATTTGCTAATATAGGTCCGCTGCCATCTGTTTTTGATTATTCTCCACCTTCAAGTCCTCCCCTTTCTTCCTCTCCGCTCGGTGCCTAGGAGTCATGGGGGAAGGGGCGGGGGATGATAAGGCTTAGTATTTTAGACTAACGGTTTTCGAACCGCATCATTTTAGGGAATCGTGGAGCCCAGCACGGGGGAGCAGCCCCAGAGACCGGTGCACTTGGAGATGGGGCAGTCTAGTTCCGGAGTTCATACAGCTAGGACCGTGAGTCTTGACCTTGAGTAGATGTTCTGTTTTTTTCTTCTGCATGAGTGATTTGTAGTGAGGACATGATGTACCGGGAATAAGCCCGTATTTTAGTACTCTGATATATTATTCTGTGGACACTCCCTTCGTGGAGATTATCTATACGATATATGATTTTCTGTGGACTGCAAGTTTGCGTTTAATTTGTTTTGCTACTTTTCTGTGATCAAATTGGCCGGCAGAATCAGCGATTTGCGGTGATGACCCTTCAGGGTGTGAAGGTGTCACCGTAAAGCGGCGGTTCTAGGCCTAAGACCCCGGTGTAGAAAAAGAAAAAAAAGGAGGTCTTACATGACAAGTCTTTTTCCATGTGCAAAACACTGTTGGAGTGCATTCACGGTGATCTGGTGGGTACATGCTTCACCCCAACTCTTGGAGGAAACAGATACATACTGGTGTTTGTTGATGACTTCATAAGATACACTTGAGTGTACTTTTTGAAGGAGAAGTCAAAAGTCTACCAAAACTTTGTGAAGTTCAAGGAACTCGTTGAAGGCATGCTAAGGCTGCAAATAAAGAAGATGAGGACAAACAATGGATGAGAGTTTACTTCACATAAGTTATTCAACTTCTGTAGAAAGCACGAGATTAAGAAAGAGATGAATTGTGTTCACATCCCACAATAAAATGGAGTAGAGGAGAGGAAGATCTGTCACTTGGTGGAGACTTGCAAAAGCTGGCTTCATGCCAAAGGCACTTCTAAGTCTTTTTGGCTAGAGGGAATGGCCTGTGGGGCATATATCATCAACTGAATTCCATTGAGTATAAACAACATGAAGTCTCTGCATGATTTGATGTTTAAGGAGAAGCCCAATGTAAGACATCTCTGGGTGTTCGGTTCAACATGCTACATGCATGTCTTAGATGGTCTCAGGACAAAGCTGGATGCTAATACGAAGAAGTATGTCTTCATCAACTTTAGTGAGTGGAAGAAGGGATGGAAATGCATGGCTCTCGATAAAAGGAAGTTTTATATCTTGAGGCAAGTGGTATTTGATGAGATGATGTCGTACTTAGGTTTCTCTATTGTTGAGCTACAAGAGAGCAGAGTAGAATACAAGGGTAAGGATGCTACTGAAGATCTTCTAGTAGAGCTGTCTGTGTCTCTTAGAGCTCTGGTTACATCAGGCTCAGGGTTAAGTGTTTCAAGGTCTAGAAGTAGTAGGATCGATACTTTTGGTACTTCTGATAGGAGAGCTGATGTAGAAGGTGCAACAGAAGTGGTGGAGAGTGGTCCGGCCTTGCGGAGGTCGAAGCGAACCATCATACCTCCAGCTCGGTATAAAGATGTCCACATGATGAGCTTGGTCTCATGTTTCGTTGATTTAACTTTGGACGAGTGGGAGCCGTCGTACTTTTAAAACTCCATTAGAGTAAAGAAGTGGGAGGATGTCATGTATAAGGAGATGACTGCCCTCTGGAAAAATGAAACTTGGGACCTAGTGCCCAAAGTTGATGACATAACTCCGGTTACTTACAAATGAGTTTACAAGTTGAAGAAGAAAGCAGATGGAAATATCGAGCATTACAAGGCTCGTCTTGTAGCTTGAGAGTTCTCGTAGCAGTTGTACAACCCCGTAGCCGGGCGAGTGGGGCCCTCCCCAAATATCAGCCTAGGGGCGTGTTATGGGCGACGAGTTGGTGCGACCCTGTTCGAAGACGTGCGAGTGCTCGTGCGTGCATGCAGAGGTTTTGTGTGCATGGACTTAGAATATATATATATATATATATATATATATATATATATATATATATATATATATATATATATATATATATATATATATATGGATATTATATATTATAGATGGGATTTATTATATGAGATGATATATGGGGGGAATGGGGGGATGGGATGCGGCAGGCGGGTACAGCAAAGGGAGGAAAGGAATAAAGAAAAGAAGAAATAAAAGAGGGGGCAGCGGGGTACAGAGGGAAGAGAAAAAAAAGAAGGAAAAAAAGAGGAGGGATCGGGATTCTTTCCAAGGCTAGGGCACGGCCGCAATTCCCCCCTCTCTCCCGTCGCCGACAAAACCGAGCCCCATCGCCCCTCCCTCTCTCCCATCGCCGGCCGCCGCCGCAGCAAGGAGCTCAACCCCGTGCCTCCCTCTCTCTCCCGTCGGCCTGGAGCAGCAGACCGACCCCCGCCTCCTTATCTCTCTCTATCGGCCTGGAGTAGCGCCACCCCCGCCCTTCTCTCCCGTCGGCCTGGAGCTGCAGCCCGACCCCCGCCTCCCTCTCTCCCTTTCTCTCGGCCTGGAGAAGGGCTCGGCAGCAGATCCTTCTCTCTCCCGGCCGCCTGGAGCAACCCGGCCCCTTCCCTTTCTCTCGGCCTGGAGCAGGGCTCGGCTTGGAGTGGGGTTCGGCCTGGATCTAAGCCCTTGCATTTCACCACCGACAGCAAGCTCAGCCTGGAGTAAGGCTCGGCCTGGAGCAAGGCTCGGCCTGGAGCAAGGCTCAGCCTAGAGTGGAGATCGACCACCGACGCGGCCGCATGCAGTAGGATCGACCCGGAGCTCCTCTCCCGGCCCCGCCGCCAAGCACGTGATAAGGGTAACAATGTTTCTACTTGGGCAGGTGAAGCCCTCAGTTTACATATTTGCATGGAAGCCCCTCTCCACCAACGGGTGGGGGGAAGGGAGCTTTCCGACGGGTTGACGTGTACGTCCCCGCAGTTAATTGCATTAGTACCCGGAAGTGTGAGTACGGGTTTAGGCATGCTGTGTGAAGCCCATCCGGACGTGTGAGCCGGATTGGTGATGTTCTGGGGTTCCCGGAGAAGACTCCGAGGAAGTTGTTTATTAGCCTCTTGCAAGGAATGCACACCATAGCCCCAAAAAAGGGGGTGTGCGCAATATGTTTGGCCCACTTATGTTAGCCGACCGATGACTAGTTGGCCGCCGCTCATCGAGACGTTGGCGTACAGGTGTTGCAATACCAAGCGGGGAATAGCAGGCTTAAGCCCGAGCTCGTACCGGCCCTCGAAGGCCTTTTTTGTTTATATTGTCGGCCTACGTGCTGAGTATGGAATTTGCATTCCTGTAATATTTTTTAATGCCTGTGATGCTCTGTGCTGGCCCTAGAAGGCCTATGTTATGATGTTAGTGGCCCAATTGGGGCTGCGTAGAGTAGGGCTGCGGGGCGGTTTTGCGCCAATAGTAAGGTGGGCGGGGAACATTTTACATAGACCCAAGGTGGCACCTCTAGTTAGGGAGTGGATCTTGAGATCCTCCTTATATGTTCCGGTCGGCCAAGAGAGCCCTCCGAAGGTGCCTTAGCTCAGCCCTTGGCTTGGGAGGGGAAGAGTTTGTTAGTCATCCGGGTATGCGGCGGGTTTTCCACGCTGAGACCTTGGGTCTGTCCCGCGTGTTCCTAGTCTTGTGCCTAGATCGTTCGCTTGAGGGTAGTAGGTGCGCGGTCACCCCTTCCCCAAGGGTCGAACTCCACAGGAGACCGATTATCGATTTCAACATTTTGGTGCGGTAAGCGTGGAGAGTGACCAGCACAGAAGAACTCTGGCGAGCGTCATGGCTGTAGAAGAGGAACCAAGTGGCAACCAGGGTCATGCGTTGATACTTTGTATGTAAGGTCCTCATACTCAAAGTTGTCCCCTCCCATAGCTGTTGTTTGAATCTCATAGCATTTGTAGTAGGATTTTCACCTATTTGAAGCGCTTCTACCTATGAAAACCCATGTATCCCCACTTATTATATCAACGAGAAACCTGGAGGTTATTGTCTTCAAGATCAAGTAAAAGAGCAGCTGAGAGGTATTAGGAGCCGGGTGACCCAAAAGGGTTCCCTCCCTAACGGTAATATGTTATCTCTTCTTTGTAATTCAGTAGCGGTCAAGTTTTCTCTTTATTACCAATTCGCCTCGAGCTTCTGAGGGCTTCAAGGGTTAGCTTCGCGATCGACTCCGGAAGCCAAACGTCCAACCCATTCCTTTTAAATAGCCTAGTTCGGACGATGGGACGGTTCCGCGGGACTTTAAGCGTTATTGTAAGACCGAACCTCTACACTGACGGCCGAGATCAGCTCCCCCCTTGCACGTCGGCCTATGTCCTCCCGATCGCACCTCTCCTCCGACTAGGGGAATTATCAGGAACGAGCCTAGACGCTAACCTCCCAGATTTGATAAAGGGTCGATCTCTCAAAGCAATCATAAGTGAAGGCCTTTGTTATTGAGAGAGCAAGATAACCTGTGAAGGGGCAGGTTTTGGCCCAAGGGAAGGTGTTGGCCTCGAGTGCGTCCTACAGGACCCTCGCAGGTACACTACCTGTCGCCCATGCACTTTCTCTCATCATCGAGTGACTTGGCGGAAAGTGATCTTTGTTATTAGATCAGGATACGAGCCGCCGACCTGTTCCTTCTAAATAGCCCAGTTCGGATGATGGGACGATGCCTCGGGACTCTAAGCGCTATTGTAAGACCGAGTCTCTGCACTGACGGCCGAGATCAGCTCCCCCCTTGCATGTCGGCATATGTCCCTCCGATTGTATCTCTCTTCCAATTGGAGGAATTATTAGGAACATGCTCGAACGCCAGCTTCCCGATTTGACGACTTCCAGATCATCTCTCTTATGAAAAGAATGTGTCCTCCATTTGTAAAAGCATCGATGCAATTAACTCTCCAACACCACTTAAGTAAATAGGATGTCTCCACCTCGAGCAAAGTCAAGTCCTCGAGTAGTAGCGGACCCCGAGCAGATCCCGCTGTCAGGCTCACACCTAGCTGGCAGGGCTGGAAGTCACTCGATGTCATCCTTGGGCCTCGAGCAGATCCCGCTGTCAGGCTCTCACCTAGCTGGCAGGGCTGGAAGTCACTCGATGGCGGTAGTAGTGGACCCCGAGCAGATCCCGCTGTCAGGCTCTCACCTAGCTGGCAGGGCTGGAATTCACTCGGCGTCATCCTTGGGCCTCGAGCAGATCCCGCTATCAGGCTCTCACCTAGCTGGCAGGGCTGGAAGTCACTCAACGGCGGTAGTAGCGGACCCCAAGCAGATCCCGCTGTCAGGCTCTCACCTAACTAGTAGGGCTGGAAGTCACTCGTTGTCATCCTTGGGCCTCGAGCAGATCTCACTGCCAGGATCTCACCTAGCTGGCAGGGCCGGAAGTCACTCGATGGCGGTAGTAGTGGACCCCGAGCAGATCCCACTGTCAAACTCTCACCTAGCTGGCAGGGCGGGAAGTCACTCGGTGTCATCCTTGGGCCTCGAGCAGATCCCGCTGCCAGGATCTCACCTAGCTGGCATGGCTGGAAGTCACTCGATGGCGGTAGTAGTGGACCCCGGGTAGCTTCACTGTCAGGCTCTCAATAGCTGGCAGGGCTGTAGGCACACCTAGGGGGAAGGATTGGTTCTTGGAGATTTTTGCAGGACCCCGAGTGATGCTCGGCCCCGGGTAGACCTGCTGCCTGGCTCCTACTAGCTGGCAGGTCCATAGGCTCGCCTGGGGGGTAAGGGACCCCGAGTGCTGCTCGACCCCGGGTAGACTCGTTGTCAGGCTCTCACTAGCTGGCAGGGCTGTAGGCACACCTGGGGGGAAAGGATTAGCTCCGCGTGTGCAAGAGGATACAAAATGTATGGATTTGTTGTTTCACGATATCACGAGAAATTATATACTTGTTGTAAGTAATGGTATAAGGGCAATTCAATAGCAGGGAACATTAAAGGTATCGAGTGATTCAAAAAGATCAAAAGGGCATGGGGAGATTGATGTTCCAAGTGCAAATTTCAGTTTCTCTCAAAAAACTTTTTGGGTCGGCCCCCACTCGCCGGATACGTAGGGTTGGATGATTCTTATCGAGCTCGTACCAACCTCGAAAAGAGCGGGGATTGTGTACAACCCCGTAGCTGGGCGAGTGGGGCCCTCACCAAATATCAGCCTAGGGGCGTGTTATGGGCGACGAGTTGGTGTGACCCTATTCGAAGACGCGCGAGTGCTCGTGCGTGCGTGCGGAGGTTTTGTGTGCATGGACTTAGAATTTATATTTATATATATATATATATATATATATATTATATTATAGATGGGATTTATTATATGAGATGATATAGGGGGAATGGGGGGATGGGATGCGGCAGGCGGGTACAACAAAGGGAGGAAAGGAATAAAGAAAAGAAGAAATAAAAGAGGGGGCAGCGGGGTACAGAGGGAAGAGAAAAAAAAGAAGGAAAAAAAGGAGGGATCGGAATTCTTTCCAAGGCCAGGGCATGGCCGCCATTGCCCCCTCTCTCCCGTCGTCGGCAAAGCTGAGCCCCATCGCCCTCTCCCTCTCTCCCGTCGCCGGCCGCCGCCGCAATAAGGAGCTCAACCCCGCACCTCCCTCTCTCTCCCGTCGGCCTGGAGCAGCAGCCCGACCCCCGCCTCCCTCTCTCTCTCTCTATCGGCTTGGAGCAGTGCCACCCCCGCCCTTCTCTCCCATCGGCCTAGAGCCGCAGCCCAACCCCCGCCTCCCTCTCTCCCTTTCTCTCGGCCTGGAGCAGGGCTCGGCAACAGATCCTTATCTCTCCCAGCCACCTGGAGCAACCCGGCCCCTTCCCTTTCTCTCGGCCTGGAGCAGGGCTCGGCTTGGAGTGGGGTTCGGCCTGGAGCTAAGCCCTAGCATTTCACCACCGGCAGCAAGCTCGGCCTGGAGCAAGGCTCGGCCTGGAGCAAGGCTCGGCCGGGAGAAAGGCTCGGCCGGGAGTGGAGATCGACCACCGACGCGACCGCATGCAGTAGGATCGACTCGGAGCTCCTCTCCCGGCCCCGACGTCAAGCACGCGACAAGGGTAACGATGTTTCTGTTGGAGTTACCATTGTGATCTGGAAGTGATCAAACATGTAATCTCACTGCCAACGCGATATGAGCCTGCAGGGTCGCACATAAGAGATGTGGAGAAGTTGGATAATTGACTGTGTTGGTAAAGGTTGTCAATCACCGACCTGAATGGGGTTATGGGAAAAGTGTTGCCTTAAAGGATCGTCGGGTTGGGCAAATGTTGCCTTGGAGGGCTGGTAAGGATTGTCGTCCGAGGGTCGATAACATTCGTCGAGAATCGTCTTCTGATTCCCGCCGATCGGCGAGAATCGTCTCTCTGATTCTCACCGATCGACGAGAATCGTCGAGAATCAATATGTTGATTCTCGACGATCGACGACTTCGACATGTATCGTCGACCGCGGCTCGACGGTCGACGAGATTCGACGTGTATCATCAAGTGAAGCTCGACGATCGGCGAGAATCGTCGAGTATTGTACTCTGATTCTCGCCGATCCATGGTGATGCTCGCTGATCGATTCTCGCCGATTCTCGCTGACTCTTGCCGATTGATACTCGCCGATTATGAACCTTATTCTTGGGTGGTCTGCGGATAGCGATAAGCCTAGGTTTATTTATACCTTTGGTATAAATACAACACTTAGGGTTTTCGGGTTCAAGGCTCGCGATTTCTCCTGTTGCAGATCGAAACCCGCGACGGAAGAGTTCCGTTCCGCGATCGTTCCGCCGATCCCGAATCCCGCCGCCGACGGAAGGGTTCCGCCGCCGCCGTGTTCGCTCCATCGACCTCCTCTTCTCCGGCGACTGTCGCTGGTGCTGCTCTTCCTGGCGCGGACCTTGCAGTCCGTGGAATAGCAAGGTGCGGTCATCGTTCTTCCCGATCTTCCGTGCGACGGAAAGCTCGGTGTTCTCCCGCTCGTGTGGATTTCTGCAGAGACGTGGATATTATTCCACGTAGAACTCGCCACTAGTAAGAAGACAAAGTTTGGAGCATCTCCGTTGAGTTGTGACTCAACGCCACCGAGGTAATTTTTGCCTAGTTTTGCTAACTTCTTGATTCAACGTTCATAGCCCGATCCATATCTCTTTGGGTTTTTCTTGATGTTTTTTTTCTTTTTAAGCTGCGTGCACAAGCGTTGTGCCATCCTTATAGAGAAACCCAACAGTGGTATCAGAGGGAGGTTTCGGCCATGATCGTTGTATTGGAAATTTGTTATTCCAGTGCGTGTAAACCTATGGATTTAGAAGTGTTCTAAATGCCTAGATTTAGTCTTGGTTTCCCTGCCAAGAACGTCTGGAATTGCGTGGGAATTTCTAATTGTTAGAAATTGTGATCTCCTTAGCAGTAACCATCCCTCGATTTTGTTTTGGATTTTGAATCCAACAAAGAGAGATGAGCTTGTCTACTACTTTAAGTTGAGCTGTCTTTGCCTTTGTCCAATGCATGTAAATCTGAGGATTTGGAAGTTTCCGGATGTTCAGATTTATCCCTTCCTTCTATCAATTGTTGATGGTGCTAGGATGTGCACATAAGGGATGCATGTGGTTTAGAATTGTTTTTCTTTGGATGTGCACATTGATCAAATGTTGATCATGGTTAAATGTTAACCTATAATCAAAATCCCTTCATCTAATATTAAGTGTTCGGATGCCTTCCGATGGATGACACTCTTCCTGCCTCGATCGATGAAGTGTGGGCTTGCCAAAGCAAGGTGCATTAATCTATCTTGGTAAGGGTGCGAGCGGATAATTGTGATATCCCACTGTCGACATCGGGTCATACTTAACTAGGTGACCTCAAAGGTTGAGTGCCTAGAGGCATAGGGTTGGCATGCACCATATGATGGATGCGAATAAGGAGTTATTCACCAACCATACAAGAATTGCATGAGGATGCAATTGGCAAGTGTTGCCTACCTAAATAATCGCATCGTGAGAGGAACGCCAAAGCGGACTCATAGTGTTGGTGAAATACGGATCTTGTCCACTAAGAGAGTAGCTCGCATGAACTCTCCGAATTGTTAGTGAGGGCTATCATTTCGAATAAAATAGTGGGAGTATTTTAATTGAAGTCCAAATTAAAATAAATTGTATTTGAAATTTTGGTACTGATTTTATTCTGCATAAATTCTTGTAGAATTCCATGGCAAGTGTTTCACACTCCACATTGTCTCTGAGAGCCATCCTTGAGAAGGATAAGCTCAATGGGACTAATTATATGGACTGGTATAGGAACCTGAGAATTGTTCTCAGGCAAGAGCGAAAGCTCTATGTCTTGGAAGAAGAAGCCCCCGAGGTGCCGACCGGAAACTCTTCCCGTGCTGAGAAAGATACTTATACGAAGTATACTGACGATGCTTTAGATGTCGAATGCCTTATGCTTGCCACTATGAACTCTGAGCTTCAGAAGCAACATGAGAACATGGGGTGCAAAGAGATTGACGAGCATCTCAAGAAAATGTTTCAAGGGCAGGCTCGTCAAGAGAGGTTCGACATCACAAAGGCGTTGTTTCAGTGCAAGATGGGAGTTCGAGACTCAGTAGGGACTCACGTACTCAAGATGATTGGGTATATAGAGAACCTTGAAAGGCTGGGTTTTCCTCTTCGTCAAGAGTTGGCCACGGATCTGATCCTGCAATCGTTGTCGGACAGTTATGAGCAGTTCGTCTTGAACTACAATATGAATGAGATAGACAAGACACTGTCCGAACTCCTAGGCATGTTGAGAACTGCCGAAATCAATATGAAGAAGGCCAAGCCTGCCAGCCCCATACTGATGGTGCATAAGGGCAAGGGCAAGGCCAAGGGCTCTAAGAAGACGAAGGTGGGACCTAAGTCATACCTTGAGCCCAAGTCTTCTACACTGATGAAAAAGAAAAGCACGGTGAAGGAAGGGAAATGCCACCACTGTGGCAAGGCTGGTCATTGGAGGAGGAACTGTCCTTCGTACATTGAGGGTCTGCAGAAATTGAGGGGAGGTATGACTTCCGCTTCAAATGTTTACGTTATAGAGATAAACCTTTCTGCTCCTTCATCTTGGGTATTGGATACCGGATGTGGTTCTCACATTTGTACAAATGTGCAGGAACTGGGAAGGAGAAGATTGCTGAGTAAAGGGGAGGTGGACCTCCGCGTCGGCAATGGAGCAAGAGTTGCTGCTGTAGCCGTAGGGGTTTATCGTCTTTCTTTGCCCAGTGGGCTTGTAATAGAACTTGATAATTATTATTTTGTTCCGGCCATAGCTAGAAACATTATATCTATTTCATGTTTGGACATGATTGGATTTTCTTTTATAATTAAGAACAATTGTTGTTCTATATTTAAGAATGATGTTTGTTATGCTGTAGGCTAATTGTTTAATGGTTTTTATGTTTTGAACTTGGACCATCTGATCTGTAATGTAGAAAACAATAAAAGACTAAGAACAAATGACTCAAACCCTACGTATCTCTGGCATTGTCGTTTGGGCCATATCAACGAGAAGCGCATATCCAAGCTCCATAGAGATGGACTTTTGGACTCATTTGATTATGAATCATTTGAGCGATGCGAGTCTTGTTTGTTAGGCAAGATGACTAAAGCTCCTTTCACTGGTTATACTGAGAGGGCTGAGGATCTCTTGGGTGTTGTACATAGTGATGTATGCGGACCCATGAGTTCCATGGCTAGAGGTGGGTATTTCTACTTTGTTACATTTACTGATGATTTCAGTAGATACGGATATGTGTATCTTATGAAGTGCAAATCCGAGACCTTTGAAAAGTTCAAAGAGTTCAAGAATGAAGGAGAAAACCAGTTGGGTAAAAGGGTTAAAGCACTCTGATCTGATCGAGGTGGCGAATACCTGAGTCATGAGTTCCGTGATCATCTGAAAGAGTGTGGTATTGTATCACAGCTCACTCCACCTAGAACACCACAACATAATGGTGTGTCTGAGAGGAGAAATCGTACTCTGTTAGACATGGTACGTTCGATGATGAGTCATGCAGACTTGCCTGTTTCCTTTTGGGGTTTTGCTTTAGAGACTGCTGCAATGACATTGAATCGCGCTCCAACGAAAATGGTTCTGAAGACACCATATGAGATATGGACTGGGAAGCGTCCTAGTATGTCGTTCATTAAAATTTGGGGCTGTGAGGCATACGTGAGACGTCAAATGCCTGACAAGCTGGAACGCAAATCGGATAAATGTTATCTGGTGGGATATCCTAAGGAAACGAAAGGGTATTACTTTTACCTACCGTCTGAGGGCAAAGTGTTTGTCGCAAGGACTGGTGTCTTCTTGGAGAAAGAGTTCTTATCAAGAAAGACTGAAAAGGTAGAGCTTGAAGAAGTTCAAGAACCACATATAGTGAATGAATCGGAATTGGATTCTGAGACAGGACTACAAGATGCTGTAGCTAGAGAACCTGCTCAAGGAACACAAGTCCTACGTAGATCTGGTAGACCGAGGTTTGAGCCTGAGAGATATGGATTTCTCGTGTCTCAAATAGGTAATGTGTTGCTTATGGATCATGATGATGAACCAGCAACCTATCAAGAGGCTATGAATGGACCGGACTCCGACAAATGGCTTGAGGCTATGAAATCCGAAATGGACTCCATGTATGCAAACCAAGTTTGGAACTTGGTGGAACCACCTGAAGGGGTACGACCCATAGGGTGCAAGTGGGTCTTCAAGAAGAAGACCGACATGGATGGGAATGTACAGACATTCAAAGGGCGACTGGTGGCTAAGGGTTTCAAGCAAATTCATGGTATTGACTATGATGAGACCTTTTCCCCTGTTGCCATGGTAAAGTCCATTAGGATATTGCTTGCTATTGCTGCATATTATGACTACGAGATCTAGCAGATGGATGTCAAAACGGCTTTCCTTAATGGAAACCTCCTTGAGGAAGTGTATATGACACAACCCGAGGGTTTTGTATCCCCAGATGAAGCCACTAAAATATGCAAGCTGAATAAGTCCATTTATGGACTGAAACAGGCCTCTCGAAGTTGGAATCTTCGTTTTGATGAGAAAATCAAAGAGTTTGGTTTCATCAAGAATGAAGATGAGCCTTGTGTTTACAAGCGAATCAGTGGGAGCATTGTTGTCTTCCTGATATTGTATGTAGATGACATACTGTTGATTGGGAATGACATTCCTACCCTGAAAGTTGTTAAGAACAACCTAGGGAACTGCTTTTCAATGAAGGATTTGGGTGAAGCGACTTATATACTCGGTATTAAGATCTATAGAGATAGATCGAAGAAGTTGCTGGGTTTGACCCAGAGTACATACATCGAAAAGGTGTTGAAGCGGTTCAACATACTTGAGTCAAAGAAAGGATTTTTGTCCATGTCTCATGGTGTGAATATCTCTAAGGACCAGTGTCCAAAGTCTTGTGAAGATAAGGACCGCATGAAGTTGATTCCATATGCTTCGGCAATTAGATCAATCATGTACGCGATGTTATGTACTCGACCCGATGTCTCCTTTGCTTTGAGCATGACTAGCAGGTATCAGTCAGACCCCGGTGAGTGTCACTGGATTGCAGTCAAGAATATCCTGAAGTACTTGAGAAGGACTAAGGATGTGTTCTTGGTGTATGGTGGAGAGGAAGAGCTCGTTGTAAGTGGTTACACAGATGCTAGCTTCCAAACTGATAGAGACGACTCCAAGTCTCAGTCAGGTTTTGTGTTTTGCCTGAATGGAGGAGCTGTGAGCTGGAAGAGTTCCAAGCAAGAGACAGTTGCTGATTCTACAACTGAGGCCGAGTATATCGCAGCAGCTAATGCGGCGAAGGAGGCTGTATGGATTAGGAAATTCATCGGCGAGCTTGATGTAGTTCCTAGCATTGTTGGTCCTGTAGTTCTCTACTGTGATAACAATGGTGCAATTGCACAATCTAAGGAACCTAGATCTCATCAGCGCTCCAAGCACATACTTCGGCGGTTTCATCTTATTCGTGAGATTGTCGAACGAGGAGATGTAAACATTTGCAGAGTGCCGACTGAGGAAAATATTGCGGATCCGCTGACAAAGACTCTCGCGTAGAGAAAGCATGATGGTCATACTAGATCGATGGGTATACGATACCTAAATGATCAACTCTAGCAAGAATCTTGTGGATTACATGAATATATGTATTTTGTTGGTTGTTTGTTCATATGATGAACATTGTACCTAAGTTTTTCTTTTACAATTAATGACAAGTTCTTTTATTATGTCTTTTTCTATATGATAGTTAAATGTTAACATAATAGATACCCTTAGAATGTTCGCTTCCATGGGACATCAAGTACGTGACTTGAATGTGAGAGCCTATGAGTTATTTGAAGCTTCATTCTTAAAGGTCCCTGGTCGAGTATCATCATAGAAGCTAAGGGTGATGATGGTACATGAAGACTAGCACGTGTGTTGACTGATGACCGGTTCTCACAGGTCATGATATTGTGATATCAAGTCATCACGTGGGTACTTGTTAGTGAACAAGTTGTACTGGACAGACCCAACCTGAGACTACTCTGTGGATTGTCATCCAATCGTGTCACGAGTAGGTCTCAATTGACAATGGTGTTGTGATCCTTTGACCTGAAGTCACAACATTCATCAAGTGAGGAAGAGCGTGCTTTGATGCCATCTAAAGTCTTCCTTGAGAAAGGTTGATGATAAGGGTGGTTGTTGGGCATGTTACGAATCATTTGGGTGTTTGTGTGTGAGCAGATATGGGATTTGTCCTCCTGTATGACAGGAGTTGCATCCATGGGCCCCTTGATGGAACTGGACTGAGAAATGCATGGCCATGCTTGGTTGAGTCAATATGTGATATTGGACTCACCATTCTCTGGAAGTCCGTCCTGGATCAAGAAACTTGGATTGAGCTATTACGAGGGTGACACGGTCCATGCCTCTAGTTCTTTCCGGATGTAAGGGACAAAGACAACGCTGATACATTGGTCATAAAGGCTTATGAGTTATGAACTCTTATTGCTTGGGGAGCAATGATGCATTGCTAGATGCCGCTCATTGTTTGTGAGGTTTTTGCTTTGATACTTTCGAGATCAAGTGGGAGTCTGTTGGAGTTACCATTGTGATCTGGAAGTGATCAAACATGTAATCTCACTTCCAATGCGATATGAGCCTGCAGGGTCGCACATAAGAGATGTGGAGAAGTTGGATAATTGACTGTGTTGGTAAAGGTTGCCAATCACCGACCTGAATGGGGTTGTGGGCAAAGTGTTGCCTTAAAGGATCGTCGGGTTGGGCAAATGTTGCCTTGGAGGGCTGGTAAGGATTGTCGTCCGAGGGTTGATAACATTCGTCGAGAATCGTCTTCTGATTCCCGCCGATCGGCGAGAATCGTCTCTCTGATTCTCGCCGATCGACGAGAATCGTCGAGAATCAATATGTTGATTCTCGACGATCGACGACTTCGACATGTGTCGTCGACCGCGGCTCGACGGTCGACGAGATTCGACGTGTATCATCAAGTGAAGCTCGATGATCGGCGAGAATCGTCGAGTATTGTACTCTGATTCTCGCTGATCCATGGTGATGCTCGCTGATCGATTCTCGCCGATTCTCGCCGACTCTCGCCGATTGATACTAGCCGATTCTGAACCTTATTCTTGGGTGGTCTGCGGATAGCGATAAGCCTAGGTTTATTTATACCTTTGGTATAAATACAACACTTAGGGTTTTCGGGTTCAAGGCTCGCGATTTTCTCCTGTTGCAGATCGAAACCCGCGACGGAAGAGTTCTGTTCCGCGATCGTTCCGCCGATCCCGAATCCCGCCGCCGACGGAAGGGTTCCGCCGCCGCCGTGTTCGCTCCGTTGACCTCCTCTTCTCCGGCGACTGTCGCTGGTGCTGCTCTTCCTGGCGCGGACCTAGCAGTCCGTGGAATAGCAAGGTGCGGTCATCGTTCTTCCCGATCTTCCGTGCGACGGAAAGCTCGGTGTTCTCCCGCTCGTGTGGATTTCTGCAGAGACGTGGATATTATTCCACGTAGAACTCGCCACTAGTAAGAAGACAAAGTTTGGAGCATCTCCGTTGAGTTGTGACTCAACGCCACCGAGGTAATTTTTGCCTAGTTTTGCTAACTTCTTGATTCAACGTTCATAGCCCGATCCATATCTCTTTGGGTTTTTCTTGATGTTTTTTTTCTTTTTAAGCTGCGTGCACAAGCGTTGTGCCATCCTTATAGAGAAACCCAACAGTTTCTACTTGGGCAGGTGAAGCCCTCAGTTTACATATTTGCATAGAAGCCCCTCTCCACCAACGGGTGGGGGGAAGGGAACTTTCTGACGGGTTGACGTGTACGTCCCCGCAGTTAATTATATTAGTACCCAGAAGCATGAGTACGGGTTTAGGCATGCTGTGTGAAGCTCATCCGGACGTGTGAGCCGGATTGGTGATGTTTTGGGGTTCCCGGAGAAGAATCCGAGGAAGTTGTTTATTAGCCGCTTGCAGGGAATGCGCACCATAGCCCCAAAAAAGGGGGTGTGCGCGATATGTTTTTCCCGCTTATGTTAGTCGACCGATGACTAGTTGGTCGCCGCTCGTCAAGACATTGGTGTACAGGTGTTGCAGTACCAAGCGGGGAATAACAGGCTTAAGCCCGAGCTCGTGTCGGCCCTCGAAGGCCTTTTTTGTTTATATTGCCGGCCTGTGTGCTGAGTATGGAATTTACATTCCTGTAATATTTTTTAATGCCTGTGATGCTCTGTGCCTGCCCTAGAAGGCCTATGTTATGATGTTAGCGGCCCAATTGGGGCTGCGTAGAGTAGGGCTGCTGGGCGGTTTTGCGCCAATAGTAAGGCGGGCGGGGAACATTTTACATAGACCCGAGGTGGCACCTCTAGTTAGGGAGTGGATCTTGAGATCCTCCTTATATGTTCCGGTCGGCCAAGAGAGCCCTCTGAAGGTGCTTTAGCTCAGCCCTTGGCTTGGGAGGGGAAGAGTTTGTTAGTCTTCCGGGTATGCAGCGGGTCCTCCACACTGAGACCTTGGATCTGTCCCTCGTGTTCCTAGTCTTGTGCCTAGATCGTTCGCTTGAGGGTAGTAGGTGCGCGGTCGCCCCTTCCCCAAGGGTCGAACTCCACAGGAGACCGATTATCGATTTCAATAGCAGTATGGTGAAAACAACGAGGAGACATTTAATCATGTGACCAAGATGATTTCAGTTCGGATGGTGATTTCCTTGACAGCTTGCTGATGATGGAATATTTGGCAGCTTGACGTGAAGAATGTGTTTCTTTACGAGGAGATTGATAAGGATATCTTCATGGTGCAACGACCCGGTTATATTTCTGAAGTTCATCTACGACATGTCTACAAGCTAAAGAAGACCCTATATGGCTTGAAGTAGGCGCATCGGGCCTGGTATGTGAATATTGTAGAGTATCTATGGTTCTGCGAGTATTTTGCATTCGACTCAGACTTTTGTTTGTTTATCAAGAAGATGTGAGAGCTTCGAGTCTTGGTGCTGCTGTACATCGACGACATGATCGTGACAAGGAACTTAGATGAAGAGGTAGCGAGGCTAAGAGCATAGTTATCTATTTGGTTTAAGATGAAAGATCTTGGTGATCTGCACCATTTTCGTGGTCTTGAAGTGGAGAGGAAGAAAAGCAGTGTGCACGTTTATCAGAAAGAATATGTTGAGTGGATAGTGAAGTGGTTCAGCATGAGGGAGGGAAAGAACAGCTCTACTCCACTTGAAGTCGGGATAAAGCTTTGACGGGATGAATGAAGGGTTCATCTAGATCCCTTAGTCTTCCAAACTCTAGTCGGGAGCTTGATATATTTGACGATTACATGGGTAGTGTAACATCCCAACTTTTATTGCACCACCAGAGCACTAGTGGGCCCAATAAAAGTGGCCCGAACCCTACCCCTGACCCGGTGGGAAATAACCCTAGGCGGGAAATAGAGCTAGAGAACTCCGAATTGAGTTCTGTTAGTTCCTGTGACCTCGTATAGTCAATACGAGTATATCGGAACTCGTTTAGTTGGACCCCAAGGCCATATAGTAAATGTGATAATTCCTCGTAAAACACAACAAGAGCAGATTTTGGATATCGACCTAGAGAACTCTGAATTGAGTTCTGTCAATTCATGTGACCTCATATAACCTAAACAGGTGCATCGAAACCCATCACGTCACAATCCGAGGTCTATCGACAGTTTTACACACTTCGACCATTTTAGCGCGATGCGACGCGCAAATTTTGGACTTTCGCCAAACGGACTCCAATTCAACCCCAGTCAGTGGTGTTGGACTCGTGTGGTCAATACGAAGTCAACGGAAGTCGTCCCAGACAATTTCGGCAACAATTGGTCAACCCGTGGTCAAATCAAGCGTAGTTGTGCACCGAAAAGCGTGCACACACCAATTATGACATGACACCCGAACTTTGACCCGACCTCTATGACTTGGACCCACTTTGACTTTGACCAGTAAGGGGGACCCACCATAGGGTTAACTTGGTCAAACCCACCTAAAAATCCATTTTATTTTTGGATTTTTCTCCAAGTAGGGGCCCACCTCCTCTCCAAGGGAGGATGGCCCATGCCCCCCCCCCTCACTTTCCTTGGGCCCCCAACCAGCAAACCCCTATCCTAAAACAAGTGGAGGCCCACCCACTTTTTCTCTCCCTCTCTCTCTCTCTTTCCCACCCATAAGGCCCAAGCCCAAAGGGAGGGCTTGACTTTTTTTCCCATGTGGGGAAAATCTCTAAACTCCAGCTGTCCTTGGACAGCTGGAGGGTGGGATTAATCCCTCCCTAAGAAGGGATTAGTCCTACACCTTCCAAAGGAGGGGAGCTTCCCCCTCCCCAAACCTATAAAGGCCACCCCACCCCCTCTCCTTCACCCCAAGCTTCAGAGCAACCTTCCTCCCCCTGCCCAACCCCCTGCCGGAGCTCTGGTGGCCGGAAAAACCAAGCCGAGACCTCCCTCCCTCTCCACCACCACCACCAAGCCATGGCCGACCAGGCCGGCCCATCCCGAGCCCACCAAACCCAGGTGGAACCTTCTCTCCTACCCCTCCACATTTTTGACATGATGCATGGTGCTCCCGGCGGCCAGAGCTCCGCCGGCGCCACCCGAGCCTAGTTCCAAGCATGTGGTTCCCAAGGAGGATGGATCCTCCCCCAGTGCCGGTGGTGGCACTGGGGGAGTGTTATACTACTAGGGGCAGCGGCCCCCAGCGGCGGAGTGCGGCGGTGCCGCCGAAAAATGCGGTTCCGGTGGCACCCGCAAAAAAATAGAGTTTTCTCTATTTTAAACAGGTGGCGGCGGCGGCGGCGGCGCATGGCCGTCGGACCACCGTCGGTGTGAAGCCCGACCCCCGGTGCGTCGGTCGGGGGTGTTCTGGTAGGTGGCAGGTTGCCCGATGAGCGGGGGTGGTGCGGTGGCGCCGGGAGCAGGGCCACCCTCCACCCCAAAGCTCTCGGGATGGTTTATTCCGGCGGCAGCCGACAGCGCCAGGCCGCCGGACCACCGCCTCGAGAACTGCTGGCCCCCGACAAGCCGATCGTGGCTAGCACCGGCATCTGCGGCGACCTACCACCGGCGGTAGAGGCGGCTCAACCCCTGCACCGCCGACGAGAAGCAGCAGCCGCCCGATCTGATGATGAAGATCGGGTGGCTGGCGTTATCTTAAATCTCGCCCCGCTTCAGCATCAGCACCCCCCCCAACGGATCTGATGCCGATCCGCTATGGGGGCAGAAGGATAGAAAGCATCATACTGCTAAATCTCGGCCGCAGGATCACGCTTTTCTGCTATTAGCAGATCAAATCAAGAGGCCAGAATTTTGGAAATTTTCTAGGTCAAACCTATGCCCCTAGGGAAAAGTGATCAACATGAAAAATGTTCCCCAAGATGAGGGCTATCCCCACAAAAAATGTGAGAATTTTTGGAATTAATTTAGTATTTTTAAAAGCCAAAATAAAATTTCTTTGGCTAAATTTAATACCCAAAACACCTTGAAAAATTATAAAAAAATTACTAGGCTCATTTTAGGCCCTTCCAAGGGTTGTATCAAAATTTTAAGTCATGAGAATGAGATTTGATATTTTTCCTAAAATATTGAAGCCTAGGGTCGCGCACGAATCCTTTATCCGCTCGTTTTCTCTAAAAGATGGAAATTGGAGTGCGCGACCACTCCTTATAATTAAATAAGTACTTTAAACTTTTTTATCGACGAGAACGGTCGAGGCATGTGACTAAGCTCCGGGTTTTCCATGATTTCGTTAAACCGTCGAGCGCCTCGACTCTCGGATGAATAGGGCACGCTCGGAAGATGAGTGTACGAGTGAGTTGTCCCTGACTGCTAATAAGAATGTAACTCTTAGTCAACCCTTGATCTAATTAAGCCGTAATAAATATGGCACAACCAAATTAATTGGATCTTAATGGTTATTGTAACCCAACCAAATCTCCTTAAATCTCGAAACCTCCTGAATATGAGTGATTAGACTACTAATCATTTTCTTTGTGTTTTCTCCAGTCTTGTACTGGTCAAGCTTATTTTATTAATTTCAAATTCAGTACGACTCCAGTCTCGTACTGGTCAAGCTTACTTTAGTGCTTTTAATTCAGTACTACTCCAGTCTCGTACTGGTCAAGCTCATTTCAGTACTTTCTATTCAGTACTACTCCAGTCCCGTACTGGTCAAGCTTATTTCAGTACTTTCTATTCAGTAATACTCCAGTCTCGTACTGGTCAAGCTTATTTAAGTACTTTTTATTCAGTACTACTCCAGTCTCATACTGGTCACATTTCATTCCAGCACTTTAAATAAGTACCATAATCATCGCACTTACTTCTATTGCAATTTACTATTATAATTCTGGTTCCTGCTCTGACGAGCAGTCGTCGAGCCTTTGCTGGGGATAACCGGAGTTGACGTAGTCCTCTAAGTCTAGCCCCAAATAATGCGCTCCCACGCTCCTTATCAAAAGTAGAGCTGAGTGTCGACGCCCGAAGTATAAGCCTAGTAGGGCAGGCCGACGTAGACCCGATGTTATATTGTTTGCCTTTTGTTTGATTGATTGTAAATTATTTGCGGTGAAATAGTGGCGGGTCAGTCCCTTCCGCAGACCGTTCGTACCGGTGCAGGAAGGTAGACGACTCAAGGCGACAGGGTGATGAGTACCACGGGTGACCGACCGTTATATTCCCCGTTGGGTTTTCCTCCGCTGATAGGCCAAAACGATTTGTCGGATGTCGCTCACATCCAAGAGTACACAAGGTTGTACGTTAGGGCCTGCAGTTGTGTTGTACGATCACCCCCAGAAGTATCAGGACTGTCCACTATCACCGACGGTCACATCGGTGAGGCCTGCGGGGCTCGCTACCCTGTTGGAATAGAAGCGGTCCAAACTATATTGACATAGAGTTTGTGTGCACGACTATGAAAGCCTGCGGTGTCTGCGCGGCTATGAATACCTGTTGTGTATGTGCGGCTGTGAATGCCTGCAATAGATTTCAGAATGTAAAAACTTGTTGTGTTGATGAGCTAGTAGGGCCTTGTTATGACCGATTTATACTATTGCTGCTTTCTTCCGGTTATACTGCCCCTTTTATAATTGCTCCCAGCTGTTCATATATGAAATGTTGTGCTAACCCTCTCTTGATTCGGCTATTTACTTTTGTTGGGTGGGTGCGTGCTTATCCCCAGGATGTGGATCCGGGGAGGAGATTTGTTTCCACTTAGCTCTGTGACTAACGATTATTTGGTTAACCATTCACAGGAGGTGGAGCACCGTAGTGACCCGCTGTCGCAGGAGATTACGCCAGCAGCTAGGTCTACTCGAGCAGATGCACCCCCGCCGTCCCCAGAGTTTAGAGACGTGACTACTGCCGAGCAGCGTAGAGAGAGAGAGTATGAGTGATATATGTAGCACATGTATAGCACACGGGCTTATTTAAACGCTTAGGCTTCGGCCCTAGAACCTCTGAGATTTGATATATTATATCTGCAATGGTTTCCTGTTAATTCTTCTGCTTTACTTTGATGGGTTTTGAATGTCATGATTCTAGTTAAGCAAGGCGGCCATCTAGTGCTTGGATAGGGTGGATCGTTTCCCCAAAGAGCACTGGGTGGACGTCTTGGGCCAGTAGTACCCCTCCGGCCCGACCCGGGGAAAAGGTTGGGTGACACTACAAATGGATCAGAGCCATCACGATTCGTCCTTGTGGAGCAGTCTCAGGATTCCTTTGTCCCTTGCTTCGTTCTGGGTTCGGGATGAACCTTGCAGTGGAAGCCTAGTGGACCCTAGTGTAAAGTCTTAGGGATTCTAGACTGTACGATAGTACGCCCATACACTGTTGTTTTCTGCCTGGGTTGTTGTTTTTGCAAATTTCCCCCTACTTTTGCAAAATACTGACACTCTTTCCTGTTACTTCTCCAGATACCGGAGTACAGTAACGGGGGATCCTCGTCCAGAGGATACGTTCCAGCTACCACACCACCAGACCTGGTTGCTCCTGCGGCCGTACCGTTTGTCGAGACAGATATAGGGCAGACACTGACGGCTATACTAGCGACTTTCCGGGATGCCCTGACACAGCCACCGCGAGAGATGACCGCACCCACCGATCTGCTGATGACTTTCCGAGGAATGAGGCCTCCCCCTTTTAGGGGTACAGAGATGGACATCCAGGTAGAAGAGTGGGTGGAGCGAGTGGAGGAGCTGTTAGTAGGAATGATGTGCCCAGCTGTGGCTGCAGTCTCTTTGGTGGTGACCATTTTGGAGGGATACGCGAGGGATTAGAGGAGAGCGGCTAGTCGCTCTACCTTTCGAGGTCGTCCATTGAGCACGATCCTTTGGGGGGAGTTCTCTGTGGCCCTACTAGAGTTTTTCATCACAGATGCAGACCGAGCCGCACTGCAAGAGAGGTTCCTGCTCATCCGACAGGGCAACCGCACCATGGCAGAGTACGAGAGAGATTTTATACACCTGACACGCTTCGCCGGGAATCTGGCTGCCTACAACAGGGATAGAGCTTCTCGATTCTACAGAGGACTACGGGTTGGCCTGAGGCAGGCCCTGATTATTCTCTCTCAGGCCATCTTTCACACTATAGCCACCCATGCGGCAGCTTTAGAGTTGGACTAGCAGATAGTGGCTCAGCGGCGCGGAGGTCAGGTAGAGCTTCCTCGAGACCAGAGGCGAGACGGAGGAGTCGCTCCCCACAGACAGGATAGAGAGTGCATGCAGCAATGCCGTAGGCAGCCTTATAGGCACCCACCAGTACCCACAGCACCCCTAGCTGCATAGCCAGATATTAGACTAGCTCCAGCACCATAGCCCCCACTAGTGTCCCGACGAGATGTTCCCTTTGCAGGGAACTACTTCTTGTGTCAGCAGCCAGGACATATGAGGGCCTTTTGCCCTCAGGCAACAGGGAGACTGGGATTAGGGGCAGTTCAGGGTGGACAACCGGCATGAGTATAGGGTCAGAGAAGCCGCAGAGGCAGAGATGGCAGGAGAGGCCAGCAGGGCCGAGCAGCGCCCCTAGAGGCCTACGCACTGGACCTGCAGCACGGATCTTTTACTGGTGTTGTATATTTCATATATATATATATATATATATATATATATATATATATATACATATATATATATACATATTGGATGATATATATCTATATATTTCCCATGTCGTTAAGAATCTTGTTGGTAGAAGGAAACCCTGCCAAAACCCTTTTCGACACAGGAGCGGCTCATTCTTTCGTCTCCCACGAATTCATCGCAACAAAAGGAAATGTTATCCGTTCAACCGGACTATCTATACAAATCTGTTTACCAGACGGGTTGGATATGACATCTACCGAAAAGTGTTTGTTCCAGGCTACGCTGGGAGAAGTAGAATTTGAAATCTACGCAACCATCCTAGCAATAACTGAATTTGACATCATTCTGGGGATGTACTGGCTGGCCGAGCACCAAGCACAAATAAACTGTTCCATACGAGAAGTCCGGCTACAGAATCCAAATGGCCAGAGCGTCGCGTTGACAGGTATGCCTTCTGTCTCGCGCATTATCTTAACTTCTACGCAGATGGTGAAATCAGTCCGTCAGAATGACGAAGTATACCTTACTTATTTCGAGATAGAAGACAAAACCCGGGTGCTTGCCAAGGTCCCAGTAGTCCGCGACTTTCCAGATATTTTCCCAGAGTCCCTCCTGGGATTGCCTCCCCAGCGAGAGGTTGACTTTCAAATCAAGCTCGTGTCTGGAGCATGGCCAGTATCACGAGCCCCCTACCGGATGGCCCCAAGGGAGCTTACTGAACTAAAGATCCAGCTACAGGAACTAATAGATGTTGGATTCGTCTGTCCTAGTTCCTCGCCCTGGGGAGCCCTGATACTTTTCGTCAAGAAGAAAGACGGGACTCTGCATCTGTGCATTGATTACAGGGAACTGAATAAGCTTACCATATGCAACACATACCCCCTCCCTAGGATCGACGAACTGTTCGATCAGTTGCAAGGTGTATTCGTGTTCTCCAAGATGGACCTAAGATCCGGCTATTATTAGCTTCGGATCCGAGAGGAAGATGTTCCCAAAACTGCCTTCAGCTCCTGATACAGTCTGTATGAGTTCCTAGTGATGCCCTTTGGGCTCACCAATGCGCCCTCTGCCTTCATGGCCCTGATGAATAGAGCCATCGAACACTTTTTGGATCACTTTGTCATCGTCTTCATAGACGACATTCTAATCTACTGGAAGACCAAGACAGACCATACCCGGCACCTGCAGATGGTACTATTAAAGCTCCGGGAGCACTCTCTCTTCGCCAAATTTAGTAGGTACGAATTTTGGCTAGAATAAGTTGGATTCTTGGGCCACACGATAAACAAGGAAGGAGTTGCAGTGGACCAAGCCAAGATCCAGGCAGTACAAAATTGGCCGCCCCTCAGGACAGCTGCAGACATCTGGAGTTTTCTCGGCCTTACCGAATACTACAGGAAGTTCGTCGAGGGATTTTCCAAGATTGCACAACCCCTGACTGCTCTCACCAAGAAATACGTCGCATTTCGATGGACGCCGGAGTGCGAGGCTGCATTCATCGAACTAAAGAAGCGGCTGACTTCCGCGCCAATCCTTACGATTCCTTCAGGGACCGAGGGATTTCAAATCTACATTGATGCCTCCCTGAAGGGATTGGGAGAAGTTCTAATGCAGCATGGCAAGGTAGTGGCCTATGCTTCACGACAATTAAAGCCGCACGAATTAAATTACGCAGCGCACGATTTAGAGTTGGGCGCCGTCGTCTTCGCCCTAAAAATCTGGAGGCATTATATGTACGGAGTGAGATGCGAGATCTTCTCCGACCACAAGAGCCTCAAGTATATCTTCACGTAGAAAGAGCTGAATCTCCGATTGCGCCGATGGCTAGAATTTTTATGCGATTACGACTTCGCTCTCCAATATCACCCCGGGAAGGCTAACAGAGTCGCTGACGCCTTGAGCCGCCAGCCTGCGATAGCCGAGAGTTGGATGGGGCAGATCCCTAAGGAACTTTTCCAGTCTTTGATAGACTTGGAGGTTACCCTAGTTGCCCGAAGAGATCCGGAAGAGTACTATTCTCAGCTATATTGGATGGAGATTCAATGCGACATCCGGGATCGGATATGAGAGGCCTAGAAGATCGACCCAGAGGTAATGTCGATCATCCGATCTCTACAAGGAGGGGCACAGGAGGATTATAACATGCATGACATGATTCTACAATTTATACATAGCATATTTGTTCCCGCTACCGGAGGGATTCATGAGGAAATTCTGCAAGAGGCCCATCAATCCAGGTACTCAATTCACCCTAGCGTAGTTAAGATGTACGTGGACTTGCACAGGACCATTTATTGTCCTGGAATGAGAAGAGATGTCACCAATTTCGTGGCCTGGTGTCAGACCTGTCAGAAGGTCAAAGCCAAATGCCGCAGTCCAGGAGGCCTATTACAGCCCCTGCCGATTCCAGAGTGGAAGTTTGATGACATCTCCATGGACTTCGTCCACGGACTACCTCGATCCCACGCTGGGAATGACTCAATTTGGGTGATCTTACATCGAATAACCAAGGTAGCGTGGTTCATACCAAATCGACTGAGTGATGGAGTGGATATCCTAGCCAGAATATTCCTAGAGCAAGTGGTACAATTTCACGGAGTACCAAAGTCCATCGTGTCAGATAGTGACGGGCGTTTCACATCTAAGAAGTGGAGGCGGGTACAGGCATATTTGGGAACCAAGTTGGCCTTCAGCACCGCCTTCCACCCGCAGACAGACGGACATACGGAGAGAACAAACCGGACGATGGAGGATCTTATTCGACTGTGCATAGTAGAGCACAATGAGCCGTGGGAGCAGTTGTTTCCATTAGTCGAATTTTCATACAATAACAGCTACCAGGCTAGCATCAAGATTGCACCATACGAGGCATTGTATGGAAGACGTTGCCGAACCCCGTTGACTTGGGCTCAGGAAGAGGACCTGGAAGCCTTGGGAGTGGCTTACATCGATGACACTACGACAGCGATACGGTTGATCTAGGAATGAATGTGGTATGCACAGAGCCAGCAGGCTAAGTACTATGATGCGCGATACCGATCGGTGGAGTTCAGCGTGGGGGAAATGGTGTTTCTGAAAATAAAGCCCATGCATGGTGTCTCCTAGTTTAGAAAGCAGAAAAAGTTAGATCCCTGCTTCTTGGGCCCATATCCGGTGATAGAGCGTGTTGGCCCCGTCGCATATCGTTTAGCCTTGCCCCTAGAGTTGGGGAATCTTCACGATGTGTTTCATGTCTCTTCCTTGAGACGAATCCTCCGGCAACCAGAGCAGCACCATCCTACCCCACCGGCACAACTACAGTCGGATAGATCTGTCCAGCTTGAACCTGTTAGAGTGGTAGATTACAAAGTGAAGACACTACGTAACAAAACCATTCCAATGGTTAAGGTGCTATGGTCAAACTGCGGACGAGAGGAGTTCACGTGGGAACCTGAAGCACTCCTCCGAGAAAAGCACCTAGAGATCTTTCCCCAGGCATGTTACTTTTTCTTCCCTACTTCAAGCAAATTTTCGAAGACGAAAATCCTTTTATTTTTATTGGATTGTAACATCCTGAATTTTATTGGGCCACCAGATCCCTAGTGGGCCCAATAAAAGTGGCCCGAACCCTACCCCTGACCCGGTGGGAAATAACCATAGGCGGGAAATAGAGGTAGAGAACTCCGAATTGAGTTCCGTCAGTTCATGTGACCTCGTATAGTCAATACGAGTGCTTCGGAACTCGTTCAGTTGGACCCCGAGGCCACATAGTGAATGTGACCATTCCTCGTAAAACGCAATGAGAGCAGATTTTGGATATCGACCTAGAGAACTCCGAATTAGTCAATTCATGTGTCCTCATATAACCTAATCAGGTGCATCGGAACCCGTCACGTCACAATCCGAGGTCTATCGACAGTTTTTCACACCTCGACCATTTTAGCGCGCTGCGACACGCAAATTTTGGACTTTCGCCAAACGGACTCTGATTCAACCTCAGTCAGTGGAGTTGGACTCGTGTGGTCCACACGAAGTCAACGGAAGTCCTCCTAGTAAATTTCGACGACAATTGGTCATCCCGTGGTCAAATCAAGCGTAATCATGCACTGAAAAGCGTGCGCACACCAATTATGACACGACACCCGAACTTTGACCCAACCCCAATGACTTGGACCCACTTTGACTTTGACCAGCAAGGGGGACCCACCCTAGGGTTGACTTGGTCAAACCCACCTAAAAATCCATTTTTTGGATTTTTTTTCTCCAAGTAGGGGCCCACCTCCTCTCCAAGGGAGGATGGCCCATGCCCCCCCCCCTCACTCTCCTTGCGCCCCCAACCAGCAATCCCCTATACTAAAAAAGTGGAGGCCCACCCACTTTTTCTCTCCCTCTCTCTCTCTCTTTCCCACCCATAAGGCCCAAGCCCAAAGGGAGGGCTTGACTTTTTTCCCATGTGGGGAAAATCTCTGCACTCCGGCTGTCCTTGGACAGCTGGAGGGTGGGATTAATCCCTCCCTAAGGAGGGATTAGTCCCACACCATCCAAAGGAGGGGAGCTTCCCCATCCCCAATCCTATAAAGGCCACCCCACCCCCTCTCCTTCCCCCCAAGCTTCAGAGCAACCTTCCTCCCCCTGCCCAACCCCCTGCCGGAGCTCCCGTGGCCGAAAAAAGCCAAGCCGAGACCTCCCTCCCCCTCCACCACCACCACCAAGCCATGGACGACCAGGTCGGCCCATCCCGAGCCCACCAAACCCAGGTGGAACCTTCTCTCCCTCCCCCTCCCCATTTTCGACGTGATGCATGGCGCTCCCGGTGGTCGGAGCGTCGCTGGCGCCACCCGAGCCTAATTCTAGGCCGGGTGGTGGCCAAGGATGATGGATCCTCCCCCAGCACTGGTGGTGGTGCTGGGGGAGCGTTATACCACTGGGGGCAGCAGCCACCAGCGGCGGTGCCGTCGAAAAACGTGGTTCCGGCGGAACTAGCAAAAAAAATAGAGTTTTCTCTGTTTTAAACCGTCGGCGGCGGCCGACGGCGCATGGCCATCGGACCACTACCGGCGTGAAGCCCGAACCCTGACGTGTCGGCCGGGGGTGGTCTGGTAGGTGGCAGGTTGCCCGATGAGCGGGGGTGGCGCGGTGGCACCGGGAGCAGGGCCACCGACACCCCAAACCTCTCGGGATGGTTTATTCGAGCGGCGGCTGGCGGCGCCAGGCCGCCAGACCACCGCCCAAAGAACCGCCGGCCCCCGGCGAGCCGATCAGGGCTGGCACCGGTGTCTACGGCGACCTGCCACCGGCGGTGGAGGAAGCTCAACCCCTGCACTGCCGGAAAGAAGCAGCAGCCGCCCGATCTAGTGATGAAGATCGGGCGGCTGGCATTATCTTAAATCCCGCCCTGCCTCAGCATCTGCGCCCCACACAGCGGATCTACTGTCGATCCGCTGTGGGGGCAGAAGGATAGAAATCATCCTGCGGCTCAATCCCGGCCGCAGGATCACGCTTTTCTGCAATTAGCAGACAAAATCAAGAGACTAGAATTTTTGAAATTTTCTAGGCCAAATCTAGGCCCCTAGGGAAAAGTGATCAATATGAAAAATATTTCCCATGATGAGGGTTACCTCCACAAAACCTTTGAGAATTTTTGGAATTAATTTTGTACAACCTCGGTCTCGTAAAAGAGCTCTCAAGAAGCAAATAGGTCGAGACGGGCAGATGGGGCCGGGGGGGGCCCACTCGCAAGAGGCGAGACGATGGACTCTCCAACGGGCAAAATGCCCCCACCCAGAGGCGAGAGGGCCTCCAGAAGCGAGAGGACCTCCAAGGGCGAGAGGCGCCGGCGAGACGGGCGGTGGGTCCTTCTCGCCGGCAGGTGCCTTTCCTCTCGCCAGGGGGAGGAGAGGCTTTTTTATTTTTCCCTGTCAAATAGAGGTTCTTACTCTTCTACCCCGGGTATTTTTACCCTCTTACCCTTAGTGGACTGCATATAGCCCCTCAGAACAGCGGAGTTTGGCTATTGGCAGACCTAGCCAAGGGTACCCCGGTAATTTCAGATCGGTACAGTTTTGTTATTGGCAGTTCAGATTCTGAAATCTATAAATAAGCCCATAGGGGTTCTTCAGAAGGGACTTTTTTCCAGACTCCTAAGAGGATTCATTGGCACAGTCTTCTGAGGAACTCCAAGCCCAGCTTTTGGCTTTGGAGGGGAAGCTCTCTGTGACCTTCCGGGTAAGCGGTGGGACCTCCCTGCTGCGGCTTTGGGCCAGTTTTCCTTAGTCCTTCACGACCAGTCGGAGGTCGAGCTTGGGCCAAGTAGGTGTCGGCTACGCCCCAATTTTGTGAACGCTTGTCGGAGTCAAATTTTGGCTTCAACAGTTCTGGTGCGGTGAGCGTTGAAGTAGCCGGTTCAGGAAAAGTTTGAGTTTGGTCCTATGGCAGGAGGTGAAGGAGAAGGATCTGGTTCTGGAGGTTCCCCCTCCCAAGTAGAAGAGGCGACAAGAAAGATGCTGGAGGACTTCAGGCGAGAGGTCATGCAAACCATAAGCTTGGCCTTCTCGGCAAGGAGCGAGTGGGCGACGCCTCAGGTCCCAATCGAGGTGGTTCCGCTTTTAGGCGAAACGCCCCTGGTCAGCGCCCGGGGAAGGAGGTCCCCACGGAGGCTGGCGAGAGGGACGTGGCGGCGCGAGAGCTCTTCCCAGGCCAGCATCCCGGGAAGGAGATCCCAGCAGAAGACGGCGAGAAGGAGGCATCTGTGCGAGAGCTCTTCCCTGGGCACGGTCTCGCAGATCGGGCCAGCCAGCCGAGACCGCGAGACGTGCCCTCTCGGCAAGCAGTCGGCGAGAGCCCGTTCAGTGAACGCGTCATCTTGGCTCCGGTGCCGGAGGGGTTCCGGGAGCCCGACATGTCCTACTACTCAGGGAAGGATGATCCTGTACATCATGTACAGTGGTTCGAAGATGTGGTTTCGATAAGACAAATGATGGATGCGTTTAAGTGTCGTCTGTTTGCCATCACCTTGAAGGATAAGGCACGAGATTGGTTCCATCAGTTACCGGCAAGGTCGATTTATTGTTTCGAGGATCTGCGGAGGGGTTTCTTATTGACGTTTTCAACATCGAAGAAGCGTAAGAAGGAGGCGGAGTGCTTGTTCTCGGTAAGGCAGAGCCAGGATGAGACGTTGGGTCACTACGTAGATCGGTTTCAGGAAGAGATCCTCCAGGTCCAGGAGGTCCCTGGGTATACGCTGATGCTTGCATTCACCCTGGGACTGAGGCCAGGCTTCTTTAGTATGGAGCTGAAAAGGGTGCCCCCCTCTCTTTTGAGGAGCTTATGGAGAGGGCGGCGAAGGAGATGGATTTTGAGAGAGCCAATCCGGCATTTGCAAGGAGGTTAGCCAGGTTGGCGGAGGACGACGCAAAGGAACCAGGAGCAGGAAAGCAAAGGGAGCAGAGGGAGCAGAGAGAAGAGAGAAGGAGGGAGGAACCCCGAGGCCAGGGGCTCCAAGGACAGAATCACCGGGGGGCCCGAGAGCCAAACAACCGGATAGGTTGGAGGCCTCAGGAGGGCCACCCCCAGGAGTTAGGAGGAGGCTTCCGGGGAAGAGATAACTTCCGGGAGCCAAGAAGGTTCGATCAACCGGCATGGAGACAGGGGGTGAGGGATCATTTTCAGCATCAGCAGGAGGCAATGGGGGTCGGACGTGGAAGAGGAGCTCGAGGAGGAGGAAGAAGAGGAAGAGGAGAGGGGAGAAGGGGTGGGGTGGCGTTGCCTTTCTGTGACTTCCATCAGGAGGGAGGTCACGCAACGGCCACGTGCCCAGAGTTCTTGGAGATGAGAGAGGCCAGGGGATTGAGGAGGCAGGATCCGTCGGTAAGGATTGTGGAAGTGCAGCCAGGGGAGGCTGAGGATAGGTGCGAGGACCGGGTGGATGTAGGAACCCGGGGGGGAATCGGGGCCATCCATGGAGGGATTGGGATCGAGGCCACCCGAAAGGGGAGCCTCCAGACCATGTTCCGAAAGGGGGTAGCCTCGACCTCCCAAACCCCGCCCCCGCTAGAAAAGATTACCTTCTCTTTAGAGGACATGCCGGAGTATGAGGACCCGTTCTGCGACGCCTTGGTAATCCAGACGGCAGTAGAAAACTTTACGGTCTCCAAGATCCTGGTGGATAACGGGAGCTCCGTAAATGTGATCTTTAAGAGGGCCTTCGACGAGATGGAGGTGGAAGCCAAGAGGATTTTGGCCTCGGACGGACCGTTGTTCGGATTCTCCGGGGAGAGAAAAGAAGTAGAAGGGGGAGTAGGGCTGCACGTGAGGTTGGGGGGCGTGTCACGGAACTGCCGATTCGTGATTGTAGACGCCCCGAGCAGCTACAGCGCCATCTTTGGGCCTCCCCTAATCAGCGCCTTTCGCTGCGTCCCCTCCTCTTTTCATCAATGTCTCAAGTTTAATAACGGAGGGGTGCAGGTCAGGGTCAGGGGGGATCCAAAAGTGGCGAGGCAGTGCTACGTTACAGCGGTTAACACCATATCTTGGATGGCAGAGGCGGAGGAGTTGGAGAAGGAGATGGTGGCGCGAGAAGAAGCTATCAGGGAAGAAGAGGTGGGCCCAGAGGAAACGAGAGGTGGAACCAAAAAGGAAGGTGGGGGAGAGGAGACCGAGAAGCAGCAAGGAGGAGGTGTGCAGGAGGCTCAGGGGGGTGTTGAGGTCAAGCAGCAACAGGAGAGCCCGGAGGGGGCGATGGAGATTGAGGAGGAGCAGAGGGGAGGAGATGTGCAGGAAGTCCGGAGGAGCGGGGAGTTGGAGCCACAGGAAAGAATGCAGGAGAAAGTGGGAGAAGAAGGGGCTGAGGAGGAAGCCCGAAGGGACATGGAAATTGAGCAGCAGCAGGACGAGGTGATGGAAGTTGAGGGAGCAGGAGGGGAGGAAGAGCTGGAGCAGGAAGAAGAAGCAGGGGACGGCTGGGAGCAGTCGCGGCTGGAGGTGGCCGAGGAAGTGGTAGAGGTGGAAGTCCGCACCATCCAGGGGCAGAAACAAAGGGTACGGATCAGCGGGGGCTTGAGTCCCGAAGACCAGGAGCGGATGCGGGTCTGCATCCAGAGCAACGTCGACGTCTTCGCCTGGAGCGCGGCGGACATGTCGGGCATTGATGCGGATGTGGCCTGCCACCGCCTAAATCTGGACCCTCGGACGCGCCCCATACGTCAGAAGATGAGAGCCATCGCCACCAAGCTGGAGGAGCCCATTCGCGAGGAGGTCAAGAAGCTCCTGGAGGCGGGCTTCATCTCAGAGATCCAGTACCCAGGCTGGATCTCCAATGTTGTAATGGTGAAGAAAGGGGGGGGGAAATGGAGAATGTGTATTGACTTTTCGTTATTAAATAAATCGTGCCCCAAGGATTGCTACCCCCTGCCTCGAATCGACGCGCTGGTTGATTCAGCCGTTGGTTTTTCTGTTATGAGTTTTCTGGATGCTTTTTCAGGTTACCATCAGATCCGGATGCACCCTCCTGATGTCAAGGACGTCTCCTTCATCACAAAGGAAGGGTGCTTTAGTTATAACATGATTCCCTTTGGGTTAAAAAATGCAGGAGCAACGTACCAATGGATGATGGATCGAGTTTTCCAAGGTCAGAGGGGCAGGAACCTAGAAGTCTACGTTGATGATCTCATGGTAAAGAGCAAGGGAGTGAACTCGCATCTCCAGGATCTGGAAGAGACGTTCGCCACCTTGAGGAACTTCAAAATGAGGTTGAACCCCCTAAAGTGTGTTTTCGGGGCCAGTCGTGGGAAATTCCTTGGGCACCTTCTGACCCCAGCAGGAGTAGAACCTAATCCTGATAAAGTAAAGGCCATTCTGGAGCTGGAATCACCGCGAAACGCTAAGGAGGTGCAGCGCTTGACAGGAAAGCTGGCCGGCCTTAGCAGATTCCTCTCTAGGTCAGGAGAGAAGTGCTCGCCTTTTTTTAAAGTGTTACGAGGGAATCAGAGATTTGAATGGACAGCGGAGTGCGAAGAAGCTTTTCAAAAGCTGAAGGAGCAACTCTCCCGGGCACCTCTGCTTCAAAGCCCAAAAGAGGGGGAAGATCTAACCTTGTACCTAGGAGTGGGAGCAGAGGCGGTGAGCTCCGTCCTAGTCAGAGAAGAGGGAAAGAAGCAATTGCCCATTTATTATGTCAGCAGGATCTTAAGGAAGGCGGAGTTTCGTTACCCTATCCTAGAAAAGCTGGCATACGCCTTGGTAGTTTCAGCCAGGAAGCTCCGGCCATATTTCCAAGCACATCCGATTAGAGTGGTGACGGACCATCCTCTCCGAAAGATTTTTGAAGGAGTAGAGCACTCGGGTAGGCTGGCCAAGTGGTCTATCGAGTTGAGCGAATTCAACATTTTGTTCGTACCAAGGCTCTCCATTAAGGCACAGGTGGTGGCCGACTTCTTGGCAGACTATGTCGCGGAGGTCGGGGGCGAGGAGCCGCAGCAGCCAGAAGCATGGAAGATAATGGTCGACAGGGCCTCAGGAAAGCACTCCCTTGGAGCAGGGGTGGTATTGACAAGTCCTAAGGGAGTGATCATAAAACAAGCAGTCGCCTTGCATTTCCCCACAACCAACAACCAAGCAGAATACGAGGCAGTGATAGCCGGCCTTCGCTTGGCTAAGGAGCTCGAGATCAAGGACGTTGAGGTTTCACAGACTCATTGGTAGTGGAGTCTCAAATACGTGGAGAGTTCGAGGCTCGGGAGCCCACCCTTGTGAAATATTTGTCCAAGGTAAGGACGATCATCGGGGGGTTCCGGACGTTCTTCATCCAGCACGTCCCCAGAGAAGAGAACACTGCTGCCGATCAATTGGCCAAGTTCGGACCTTGGGAAGGGGGTGCCCTGACTGATTTATTCCATCCAGCGATTGAAGAGGGGGAGCTAATGGAGGTGGATCGGCGGCCCTCGTGGGTAGATCCTTTAGTTACCTTCTTTCTGACAGGAACCCTCCCTGAGGGGGTCAAGGAGGCAAGAAGCTTCCGCCATAAGGCGGCTCACTATCTCATGCATGAAGGAGGACTACACCGAAGGATGCTTTCAGGTCTCCTAGCTCGATGCGTAATAGAGGAGGAGACCAGACACATTCTGGAGGAGGTGCACTCCGGGGAATGTGGCAGTCATTCTGGAGGGAGGACATTGGAAGCAAGGGTGGTCAGGCAGGGGTACTTCTGGCCCACCCTGAGAAAGGACGCGACGGAGTTTGCGAGGAAGTGCCGAAAGTGCCAACTCTGCACCCCCTTCCAGCTCTTGCCGGCTCAAAGGCTCCGAGGCATCACAGCACCATGGCCTTTCGCCATTTGGGGGATGGATCTGGTGGGGCCTTTTCCTCCAGCTAGTGGACAAAGAAGATTCCTCCTGGTCATGATAGATTACTTCTCCAAGTGGCTGGAGGTGAAGGCGCTAGCAAAGGTAACCTCCCAAGTCATCAGGAACTTCGTCTGGGGGGAGATCATCAGCAGGCACGGGCTGCCTCAGGCCATCATCACGGATAACGGCCCCCAGTTTGCTAGCGAAGAGTTCATCAGCTTCTGCACTCAGCTGGGCATCGACCTCAGGTTTGCCTCCGTCCATCACCCCAGGAGCAACAGTCAGGTGGAGGCGGCAAACAAGATTATCGTTAACTTGCTAAAGAAGAAGGTGGAGAATATGAGAGGGAATTGGGTAGAGCAGCTCCCCTCGGTCCTGTGGGCTCTGAGAACAACCCCGAACACGGCCACTGGTGAGACCCCTTTCAAGCTTTCCCATGGTTGTGAGGCGGTACTACCAGTGGAATTCGAGGTCCGATCCCCACGGGTCGCGGCTGCAGGTGATGGGGACGAGGCGTGGAGGATGTAAAACGAAGAAGGCCTGCGCCTCTCACTAGACCTTACAGAGGAGCTGCGAGACGTAGCAGCCATCAGACAAGAGGAGATCAAGCGTCGAATGGCAAGGCACTTCGACAAACATATCAGGATAAAGCAATTCGCGGAAGGAGACCTAGTACTAAAGAAGGTTGATGCGGCAGGGAGGTCCGCCCCAGTGGGAAAGCTCAATCCAAATTGGGAGGGTCCTTATATTGTAGAGAGAGTGTTGAAAGCAGGGGGTTACTACCTCCAAGATGTGGAGGGTAGGACCTTGAACCATTCCTGGAGTGGGGATGACTTAAAACGCTTCTACCCATGAGAGGGGGGAGCGGAAGATATGTACTCAAAGCATAATTAATATAATGTACTTCTCAAATTATTTCTCATTCATCATTTCTCGTGAAGCCCTAATGACAGGAAGAGAGATCTTCATCGGCACCCCGAGCTCGGCTCGGCCCCAGGTAGACCCGCTGCGCAGGCTCCCATCTAGCTGGCAGGTCCGAAGGCTCGCCTGTGGGGGATAGGTTTTGAGTTGAGATCTTCATCGGCACCCCGAGCTCGGCTCGGCCCCAGGTAGACCCGCTGCGCAGGCTCCCATCAAGCTGGCAGGTCCGAAGGCTCGCCTGTGGGGGATAGGTTTTGAGTTGAGATCTTCATCGGCACCCCGAGCTCGGCTCGGCCCCAGGTAGACCCATTGCACAGGCTCCCATCTAGCTGTCAGGTCCGAAGGCTCGCCTGTGGGGGATAGGTTTTGAGTTGAGATCTTCATCGGCACCCCGAGCTCGGCTCGGCCCCAGGTAGACCCGCTGCGCAGGCTCCCATCAAGCTGGCAGGTCTGAAGGCTCGCTTGTGGGGGATAGGTTTTGAGTTGAGATCTTCATCGGCACCCCGAGCTCGGCTCGGCCCCAGGTAGACCCGCTGTGCAGGCTCCCATCTAGCTGGCAGGTCCGAAGGCTGGCCTGTGGGGGATAGGTTTTGAGTTGAGATCTTCATCGGCACCCCGAGCTCGGCTCGGCCCCAGGTAGACCCGCTGCGCAGGCTCCCATCTAGCTGGCAGGTCCGAAGGCTCGCCTGTGGGGGATAGGTTTTGAGTTGAGATCTTCATCGGCACCCCGAGCTCGGCTCGGCCCCAGGTAGACCCGCTGCGCAGGCTCCCATCTAGCTGGCAGGTCCGAAGGCTCGCCTGTGGGGGATAGGTTTTGAGTTGAGATCTTCATCGGCACCCCGAGCTCGGCTCGGCCCCAGGTAGACCCGCTGCGCAGGCTCCCATCTAGCTGGCAGGTCCGAAGGCTCGCCTGTGGGGGATAGGTTTTGAGTTGAGATCTTCATCGGCACCCCGAGCTCGGATCGGCCCCAGGTAGACCCGCTGTGCAGGTTCCCATCTAGCTGGCAGTTCCGAAGGCTCGCCTGTGGGGGATAGGTTTTGAGTTGAGATCTTCATCGGCACCCCGAGCTCGGCTCGGCCCCAGGTAGACCCGCTGCGCAGGCTCCCATCTAGCTGGCAGGTCCGAAGGCTCGCCTGTGGGGGATAGGTTTTGAGTTGAGATCTTCATCGGCACCCCGAGCTCGGCTCGGCCCCAGGTAGACCCGCTGCGCAGGCTCCCATCAAGCTGGCAGATCCGAAGGCTCGCCTGTGGGGGATAGGGTTGGGTCAAGCAATCTCCATCAACATCAAACTGACAAGGCAGAATTCATTTTGGCGGAATAGGGTGAAAAGTCCCCTTAAGCGGCACTACACCTTAGTATCCCAACTTAGTCCTAAAGTACAAAAATAAACAAAGGGAAAAAGGGTGTGGAATAGGGCAGGTGACAGCACTCGCAGCGGATGGCTTTTGAGGATCGTCTCGCCGTAGCGAAAGGGCACTCGCGAGGCAAGCCATTGCGCCAACTCGCGGTCGTTAAGCGCATTGAGAACCCGTCTCGCGTAGGACATAAAACAGAAAAATATATATACAGAAAGGTTACGCGGCGAGACGAAGTAGAAGCACCGTCCCGCAGGCAAAAAGCAAACCAGAGATTAACTTCACAAAATAAGAAATAAAATAGAAGACAGCAAAATTGAGCACTCGCTCGTCACTTGGCAGATGCCATAAAATATAGTTTAAATTCTTTACATCAGGAGGAGGAGAGAGTGATTCTAAATCTTGGAGGCGGCGCATCAGTCCTCCTCGCCGGATGAAGAATCATCGCTCTCCTCACTATAGAGCTCGGGGACCAAGTCGCGCGCGGTCACTGTCTCAGACTCGTCCTTCACGACCCCCAGGTCTTTCATCATTTGCAGCACCAGCTCAGCCCCACGGACACCAGCGTCTCGGCATCGCTCCTCAACTTCCTCGTAAGAGTAGTGTGGCGGAGGTGTCCGGAAGGGCTCGCGGCGAGATGACGACACAGTATCAGCCTGAAGGCTCGCGTTCTCAGTTGTCAGGACCCAGACCTCCTCTTCCAAAGCTGCCACGCGCGAGCGAAGTTGTCCCGCCGTCTCGGCATCCTGCGGGATGACCTAGCAATTAGCCAAGAATCGTGGGAAAGGAAAGACCCAAGGGAAAAGAGAGTTATGGCTTACCACGCCGCCTTGGGCCTTCGCGAGGAGTGACTCGGCATCTGACAACCTTCTCGCTAGACCAGTGGATTTCTCCCGCTCCGCCTCCAGATTTTTCTCGCTGGCCTTCCATTTTGAATTGATGTAAATGAGGCGGCGAGAGGAGCGGTGCGAGAACTCCAAGGCCCGCATTTGATGATGGCAAGTTTTTAGCACAAGGTCCTTGGTGGACTCGCTTTCAGGCGAAGCACCGTCAAGACCGCCATAGAGGTCGTACCCTATGGCGAAGGCGTGGCTGGAAGGGACCACTTACTCTTTCCATGATGGAAGGAGGGTGGAGATGGACACGCGGTTGGCGTCCCGCCCCCACAGCAGAACCGGGTCACCGACGGCATCGTGAACCACGGGACCCAGGTTGTAATTCATGTGAGAGGCGGGGGCGGGACGGCCAGAGGAGTCGCCCTCGCGAGAGGAGGTAGCAGCCACCTGTTCAGGAGCAGCAGCTCGCGGGTTGGAAGCAGTGGCGGGCAGGTTGGAGGCAGCAGCAGGTTGATCAGAAAGTACCGTCTCGCGGATAGGCGAGACGGCCTGGTGATTAGGCGAGGGAGGCGGTGGAGTCTCCCCTAAAGAGATAGGGCTCCCTTGAGGAGCCTTCCTCCTTTCCTTGGAGATGACTACAGCCTTCTTCATCTTCTTTTTAGGAGGGCTGGGGCGAGAGAGGACCGTGTCATCTCCGGGACGCTTCGGCTGAATAACCGCCAGGGACTCTCTCGCCGCCTCTGCCGCTGCATTGGCGAGATCAAGACCCTTGGAAGGGTGAATATTGCTCTTGTAAGGAGGGGATGCTGGAATAATTCGCTCACCTAAAAGCAAGCGGGGGTTAGAAAGAAGCGAGACGACAAATAGCGAAGAGAGAGGAACAAAAGAATACCCTCGCCCGGGAGCACTGGGAGAAGCGAGTCGAGGCCTCGCCGCAAGAAGTTGACCTCGAAGTTCTTGCCAACTAGGTACTCGCACAGCAGCTTCTCTGGCCCACTGACTTGGGGGGTGCCGTAGAAGCTCTCTGGCGGAGAGACCGGCGCGAGAGGGATGCCGCCGAAGTCAGCCCGGTCTCCCCGGATGAAGACGAATCGGGTGAGCCAGTGATGGTTCTTGTTAGGCGTCTCGCATACCTTGAGCCCCTGCCCAGTAAAATACGAGACGCCATCGGCGTTGGCGTGGTAGATGAAAAGCTTGCGGAACGCCGTCAAGCTGAACTCGATGCGCTCCCGACGCATATAGCAGGCGAACGCGATCAACACCGAAATCGCGTTAGGGTTGAACTGTGTCGGGACGACACCGAAGTATTTGAAGGTCTGCTTCACCTCAGGCCAGAGGGGCAGTCGCAACCCCGCCTCGAAGTGCGAGACGGGGAAGGCGAGTTCCCCCGGGTAATATGTGTTGATGCACTCGCCGACCTTGGGGGGACGCGACTCGATCCCTTCCCCCAGATACTCGCGGGCAAACTTATCATGGTCTTCCCGAGGGAGCCGGCCGAGCGGGAAGTCATGGTCAGTAAACCTCTTCCCGCAGCGGCTGCGCCCCTCACCCTCCTCCACCTTCTTCTTACCCATCTTCCTTGGCGAATTGGTCCTCGGCGAGACAAAGGAAGAAATAGGCGAGAATGGGCCGGCGAGACGGAGAGGTCAGAAGGCCAAGACTTGGTTAACGGCGAAGGCGGAGAGTGCGGTATCTAATCCCGGACTAGGCATATTTATAACTGATGCATGGCCAATGATTAAAAGGGCGGGAAAATAAGGGGGAGAGGAAGAGTCGATGCCTTTTCTCTCTCCTATACCTCGAACGGCGCGACCCGTCACAATCAGGAAAAACTATAAATAAATATTTAGCATAAATTAAAGGGAGGATTAAAAAAGAGAATGAAAAATTAAGCCTTAAAAATATATGTCCAGATACCATCCCGCAGGAGACCAAGCTCTCTGCGTACTTTGGCGAGACTACCATTATTACAACTTTTGCGAGAAGAAGAAAAAGATGGATAGCGGGACGGACATTCTTCAGTATGGGCGCCATTCCCAGCGGCCGCCGCGAGCTCCCCCGCGAGGAGGTCTACTCTGCGAGTGGAAGGAGCGGATGGTTTTAAGACCACGCCGCGCGAGACGGAGCTGCATATCGGTCTCATTGATGATGGCCTCGGGGTCGGTGCCGTCGACATCCAGCTCGGCATTAGCTCCAGAAGATAGACGAGCGCACTCGCCCTCCAGCGACTCGATGCGCTTCTCCACGGCCTGTTTGTCTAAAGTCAAGGAGTGGATGAGGCGTGCGTGCTTCCGGAAGAGCTCAGCCGTCTTCCGCTTCATCTCCACTGGATTTGAAGGATCACCCAGATAGTCTTCAATCTCGTCTGCAGGAGGAGGCGAGACGGAGAGTCGCTTTGGCTGCTCCTCAATAGGAGAGTTGGCCCGAGAATCTGCGCACGGGGTGCAGAGGCAAGGTGGAAGAGGCACTCGCAGGAGAGAGTGAGAGTAGTGAAGGGGATTCAAAAGGGCAAGGGAAGGTCCCTTACCAGGGCGGCGAGAGGTATCGGCGGCCGGGGAGGTGTCGTCCCTCCTCTCGCTGGGAGTAGTTGGGGGAGTAGATGAGGGCTGCGAATCGAGCTCCTCGTAGCGGGCAGCAGAACCATCTCGCGGACTCTTCGGGGGCTGCGGAACCACAAGAGCCCCCTGAAAAAGCATTAGTCAACAAGAGAGCACCCGGTCGTGGAGATAACAGTGGTAATAGCGAGTACCCACCTCTTTTTCCGTAGAGGGCGCATGGGGAGTGGGGATAGGTTTCAAAGCGACGCGAGACGAATCTACTGCTGCAGGTGATGGGCCCCCAGCCTTCGTCTTTTTCAAGCGAGACGACGGGGCGAGGGGACGAACCAGAGAAGAGGTAAAAGCAGCCACGTTGGCCTTATGTTGCTCTCGCACCAGTGCGAGACGTTCGCGAAAACTTTGACTGTGCGTCATTCTGGAAAACTCAAGAACAGGGAAGAAGAAGAATATGTAGAACGGGGCACCAGGAGTGCAGGGCAGGAGTCATATATTTATAGGCCCCGGTGGGAGCCTCAGAAGATTCCTCATAAATACGTTTTTTAATGCACCTTGAATAACGAGCCTCGGTTGAACATTATTTTTGAGCTTAGAGTAATCTCAAAAAGAGCGGGGATTGTGTATAACCTCGGGCTCGTAAAAGAGCCCTCAAGAAGCAAATAGGTCGATACGGGCAGATGGGGCCGGGGGGGCCCACTCGCAAGAGGCGAGACGATGGACTCTCCAACGGGCAAAATGCCCCCACCCAGAGGCGAGAGGGCCTCCAGAAGCGAGAGGACCTCCAAGGGCGAGAGGCGCCGGCGAGACGGGCGGTGGGTCCTTCTCGCCGGCAGGTGCCTTTCCTCTCGCCAGGGGAGGAGAGGCTTTTTTATTTTTCCCTGTCAAATAGAGGTTCTTACTCTTCTACCCCGGTTATTTTTACCATCTTACCCTTAGTGGACTGCATATAGCCCCTCAGAACAGCGGAGTTTGGTTGTTGACAGACCTAGCCAAGGGTACCCCGGTAATTTCAGATCGGTACAGTTTTGTTATTGGCAGTTCAGATTCTGAAATCTATAAATAAGACCATAGGGGTTCTTCAGAAGGGACTTTTTTCCAGACTCCTAAGAGGATTCATTGGCACAGTCTTCTGAGGAACTCCAAGCCCAACTTTTGGCTTTGGAGGGGAAGCTCTCTGTGACCTTCCGGGTAAGCGGTGGGACCTCCCTGCTGCGGCTTTGGGCCAGTTTTCCTTAGTCCTTCACGACCAGTCGGAGGTCGAGCTTGGGCCAAGTAGGTGTCGGCTACACCCCAATTTTGTGAACGCTTGTCGGAGTCAAATTTTGACTTCAACAAATTTAGTATTTTTAAAAGCCAAAATAAAATTTATTTGGCTAAATTAAATACCCAAAACACCTTGGAAAATTATAAAAAAATTAATAGGTTCATTTTAGGTCCTTCCATGGGTTGTATCAAAATTTGAAGTCATGAGGATGAGATTTGATATTTTTCCTAAAATATTGAAGCCTAGGGTCGCGCACGGATCTTTTATCCACTCGTTTTCCCTAAAAGATGGAAATTGGAGTGCGCGACCCTCCTTATAATTAAATAAGTTCTTTAAACTATTTTATCGACGAGAACGGCTGAGACAAGTGACTAAGCTCCGTGTTTTCCAAGATTTCGTTAAACCGTCGAGTGTCTCGACTCTTGGATGAATATGGCACGCTCGGAAGATGAGTGTACGAGTGAGTTGTCCCTGACTGCTAATAAGAATGTAACTCCTAGCCAACCCTTGATCTAATTAAGCCGTAATAAATATGGCACAACCAAATTAATTGGATATAAATGGTTATTGTAACCCAACGAAATCTCCTTAAATCTCAAAGCCTCCTGAATAGGAGTGATTAGACTACTAACCATTTTCTTTGTGTTTTCTCCAGTCTCGTACTGGTCAAGCTTATTTTATTACTTTCAAATTCAGTACGACTCCAGTCTCGTACTGGTCAAGCTTACTTTAGTACTTTCAATTCAGTACTACTCCAGTCTCGTACTGGTCAAACTCATTTCAGTACTTTCTATTCAGTACCACTCCAGTCCCGTACTGGTCAAGCTTATTTCAGTACTTTCTATTCAGTACTACTCCAGTCCCGTACTGGTCAAGCTTATTTAAGTACTTTCTATTCAGTCCTACTCCAGTCTCGTACTGGTCACATTTCATTCCAACACTTTAAATAAGCAGCGTAATCACCGCACTTATTTCCATTGCAATTTACTATTATAATCCCGAGTCCTGATCTGATGAGCATTCGTCGAGCCTTAGTTGGGGATAACCGGAGTTGAAGTAGTCCTCCAGGTCTAGCCCCAAATAATGTGCTCCCACGCTCCTTATCGAAAGTAGAGCTGAGTGCCGACGCCCGAGGTATAAGCCTAGTAGGGCAGGCCGACGTAAACCCGATGTTATATTATTTGCCTTTTGTTTGATTGATTGTAAATTGCTTGCGGTGAAATAGTGGCGGGTCATTCCCTTCCGCAGACCGTTCGTACCGGTGCGGGAAGGTAGACGACTCAAGGCGACAGGGAGATGAGTACCAAGGGTGGCCGGCCATTATATTTCCTGTCGGGTTTTCCTCTGCTGATCAGCCAAAATGATTCGCCGTATGTCGCTCACATCCAAGAGTACACAAGTTTGTATGTTAGGGCTTGGGGTTGTGCGGTATGATCACCCCCAGAAGTGGCAAGACTGGCCACTGTCACTGACGGCCACATCGGTGAGGCCCGCGGGGTTCGCTATCCTGCTGGAATAGAAGCGGTCCAAACTATGTCGACATAGGGTTTGTGTGCACGGCTATGAAAGCCTGCGGTGTGTGCGCAGCTATGAATGTCTATGGTGTGTGCGCGGTTGTGAATGACTGTGATAAATTTCGGGATTTGAAAACTTGTTGTGCTGATGAGCTAGTAGAGCCTTATTATAATCAATTAGTACTATTGCTGCTTTCTTCCCGTTATACTACCCCTTTTATATTGCTCCTAGCTGTTTATATATGAAATGTTGTGTTAACCCTCTCTTGCTTTGGCTATTTACTTTTGTTGGGTGGGTGCGTGCTCATCCCTAGGATGTGGATCCGGGGAGTAGATTTGTTTCCACTTAGCTTTGTGACTGACGGTTATTTGGTTAACCATTCACAGGAGGTGGAGCACCGTAGTGACCCGTTACCACAGGAGATTATGCCAGCAGTTAGGTCTACTCGAGCAGATGCACCCCCGTCATCCCCAGAGTTTAGAGACATGAGTATTGTCGAGCAGTATAGAGAGAGAGTATGAGTGATATATGTAGCACATGTATAGCCAACTGGCTTATTTAAACGCTTAGGCTTCGGCCCTAGAACCTCTGAGATTTGATATATTATATCTACAATAGTTTCCTGTTAATGCATCCGCTTTACTTTGATGGGTTGTGAATGTTATGATTCGAGTTAAGCAAGGCAGCCATCTCGTGCTTGGATAGGGTGGATCGTTTCCCCAAATAGCACTGGGTGGACGTCTTGGGCCAGTAGTACCCCTCCGACCCGACCCGGGCAAAAGGTTGGGGGCAGGGGCACTATAGGTAGATATTTCATATGTTGTTGGCCGAGTAAGTTGGTATATGTAGGAGTCCAGGAAGCCTCATCTAGTGGCGACAAAGAGTATTCTGAAGAACATGAAAGTTCATCTCAGACATGGGGCTCTTTTATAAGAAGGACACAAGTTTTACCTTGCAAGAGTTCACAGATGTTGATTATGGTGAAGATACAGATGATCAAAAGTCGTCATCTAGGTATATCTTCATGTGTGGATCAACGACAGTTTTGTAGTGCAGTAAGAAACATGATTCAATGTCTATCTCCACCACTGAGGCAGAGTATAAGACGTCGTCCTTGGCATCCTGGGAGGCCATCTTGCTGCGTAGATTGGTGGAGGACATCCATGAGGACGTGCGAGGTACTACTCTACTTCACAGTGACAACAAGAGTGTTGGGTATTGTATCCACACTAACCCAGATTTGATGAAGTCACCCTTGAACTAAGATGAATTAAGTTGTATTTGATGCTTGGTTTGAGTTATGTGTTTGCAGGAATCTTATGGGAAGTGTAGACTGACATGGGTCACCAAACACAGGACCATACAATGTAATCCCTCATTGTGTGCTCCAAAGTATTGACTTATGTGTAGCCTCTCTATTGGGATACACTTCATATTCAAGCTCTACGACTATGTGAAAAGACTTTGTGTTGGTTTCACCTTAGAAGAAGAAAAAAATCTGTCAAGAAAATTTCCTAAGTAAAGTACTCGAGTAGTTCTCTACTTACTCGAGTAAGTTACTGAGTTCATACTCGAGTAATAATACTCCTACTCGAGTAGCTACGATATATCCCGAGTAGTCAAATTATGGCTCTCGAGTAGTTAAAACAACTACTCGAGTAGTTTCCTTTTACCTCTCGGTTTTACAGAAATTCTCTTCTCAAAGTTTTCTAAGTTAAATACTCGAGTAGTACTGTATAGTACTCGAGTAGTTTTATCCTCTGTCTCGAGTAGTTAAATTTTGACTCTCGTGTAGTTCTCATTTACTCGAGTAATCTAAGTCATGTACTCGAGTAGTTCATCTACTACTCGAGTAATCCAGTGTTTATACTCGAGTAATCCAGGATTCCATTCCAGAAAATTTCTCTAAGTAAATTACTCGAGTAGTCATCTCCATATACTCGAGTAGTTCTATTCGTCTCGAGTAGTTCAACTTCTATACTCGAGTAGTGTTGTATTCCAATTCCAGAAATTTTCTAAGTCATTGTCTCGAGTAGTTTCTTATATACTCGAGTAGTTCATTCAGATATACTCGAGTAGTATTTCTTATACTCGCGTAATCTTCTCCACCTCTCTTGTAAGTTCTCAAGTACTCGAGTATATTATTCTTATTACTCGAGTAGCTGATTCCTTGAACTCTTATTTACTCGAGTAGTTGACTCCATGTACTCGAGTAATCATCTCATTCTCTCTCGAGTAGTTTTTCTTATGTACTCGAGTTGTCATCTTCTACCTACTCGAATAGTGATGCATGTACTCGAGTAGTCTGTTACATCTCGAGTATTTTACTTTGACTTTTCCAAAAATTCTTGAAGTCCAGTCTAACGGTCATATTCATAAACTTTGACGTGATTGGTCCACGTGTCTCTCATAATGACTTAATCATGTCTAATCTTTTCTGATCCTATAAAAGGTCTTGTCTAAACCGACAAACCCTAATTTTTCAAAGAAGATTATTCTAAGAAGTTTTGCAGTCGTACTCTCAAAAATTTCTGTTTCCTCTTTCTCTCTCCAAGAAATGAAATCTGTCGCCGCCGCCGTCGCTGATTCCCGACCGGCTAGGGTTTCATCTTTTGAGGATTCAGATCAAGAAGGCTCTCTAGATCGTGATTCCCATGATCGTATCCACTATAGATCCAACTAAGAAAGTCCCAAAGAAACTTATGGATCTAGATAAGGATGAGATTGCACTTGTCTCATTGGACAAAAAGGCAAAAAAATATTATAGCAAGTGCAGTCGATGATTCAATGCTGCAAAACCTGATTCACTACCAGTCTGTGAAGGAGATGTGTCAGTCATTAGTTACCATAATGGAAGGTGCAGAAGAAGTGAGGGATGATAGAAGATCTCTTCTTAATCAGAAGTATGAAGCTTTCCGACAAGGAAACAAAGATACCATTGCTGACACCTTTGAGAATTTCTTCAAGATAGTGAATTGGCTAAGGGTCTATGGTAGAGTCTTCACTAATGGAGAATTAAATGATAAGTTCTTGAGATCCCTAACTAAGGAATGGGATAAAACGGTCTGTGTCGTAAGGGAGTTTGGAAAACTGGCTGAGACGGATCCTCAGAATCTCTTCGGGAAGCTTATGTCATATGAGCTTCAACTCAACACCAGAAAGGCTGAAAAAGAGAAGAGCAGGTTTGCATTCGAAGAGAAGTCTGTTGCTTTAAAGGCAGACACTTCTAAGAAGACAAAAGTTGTTCCTCCTACTCCAGCACAAGAAGTTAGTGAAGAATAAACCTCAGAGCCAAGCACCTCAGGCTCTGAACTATCAGAATGAGAGTTCTCACTACTCTCTCGACAATTCAAGAAATTCTTGAACAAAAAGAAGCAATGGAAAGGCAAGGATGCCTCCTATAGAAGATCACGACACGATGGTGATCATCAACGAAAAGGCTCAAGCAGCCATGACGGGCATAATTCTAAATATAAAAAACATATTTCTACTGACATTATTTGTTATTGTTGTAATAAGGCAGGATACGTCATCACTGACTGCCCTCACAAGAAGAAGGAGGGTGGTAGAAGAGAGGAAAAGAAGTCCTTGCACAACAAGAAGAGGACAGAGAAAAGCTTGATGGACAAAAAGGACAAGACTCTTAGTGACTCTGACTCATCTGAGTCGAGTGAAGAAGAAGAAGCCTATTTTGGACTCATGGCTCAAACAGATGACGAAAAAGAGCCCCAGTTCACTGGGAAGGTAAACTCTCACACTACTCTTTCTGATTCTGAAGTTTCTAAACATGATTGTAAGGATAGCTCTTCTGACAATGATTCAGAACTCATGTCCCAATATAAGGAGTTAAACATGGCTTACGACAAATGTCGCCGAGTCATGAAAACTCAGGCTAAAGAGATAAAGTCTCTCAAAGCTGAAGAGAGCATCTTGAGAGAGAAAGTCGCAAAGACTGACTCGCTCGAAGAGAACTTCAATAATACAATTGAAGAATATAACAAAGCTCTTGAGCACCTCGACCTTAAAGAGAAAATCATAAAAGAGTTGGAAGAACAACTCGCCGCTGACAAGAAACTTGTTGAAAGTTTCTCGAAGCCTAAGACTGTTCTTCCATTCGTTGCTGAATTCTCAGCTAAGACCAAGGGTGCTGGACTAGGCCATGAAGAAGCTCCTAGTAAGTTTTCTAGGAGAAACAAGGCTCAACGGAAGAATAAGGCCGTCAAAAAGGCCTTAGCCAAAGAGAAGGGGAAAGACCCTCAAGATCAGACCTCTTTCAAAAAGGTCATATTTCCCTCAAATGAGTTTGATCATGACTCATCCTACGTACACTTTACTAGGCCTACCTATGTAGAGCCAAAGTCCCGTTATCAAGGATGGACTCGCCCCAGAAACTTTGGCGAAAGTGTCTTCAAGGCACCTTATGAAAAAGTGATTCTTTAGAGCTATGACCCTTTCAATCATGGTCATAACTTCAAGAAGGCACCAAAGGTAAAGCCTGTTGTATAAAAGCTAGTGAAGGAGAAGAAAACATGTGATTGTCATCATCATGAAGCTTCTTCCTCCAAGAATGTTGCCCCTGCTAGACCACAATTCCAAAAGGTGAAGCAGGAGAACATAAGGCAAAGATACAACAGATTTGAATGTTGGTGTTGTGGCAGAATTGGTCACTTTGCCATTGATTGCTGGTTTAATCCCAGAAATGTTGCAACCCCACATGTTGACAATATGAGGAAGACCACTCCTAATGCTAATATTCATAGGGGGAGTGTTCTAACCCGAGACCAAGGACCCAAACATATTTGGGTTCCTAAGGCAAACTGATTGAGATTGCAGGTATGTCCAAAGGCCACCAAAACGTCAATCTGGTATTTGGACAGTGGATGCTCTCGACATATGACCGGGACAAGAAGCCTTATTCAGAATTTTACAGCAGTCGTGAACGGACCGAAGGTCATCTTTGGAGGTTCAGACAGTGGAATCACAAAAGGCTAGGTATGATTACGAACAGTAATGTATCATTCTCAGATGTGTCTTACGTTGAAGGTTTGGAACATAACCTTATAAGCATAGACCAACTCTGCGATAAAGGATACATAGTTGAGTTTCACGCTGATAAATGCTTGATAAAATCTGTTGACAATATGGAAATGATTCTATCTAGTACTCGAAGCAGAAACATATTTTGCTTGGATTTCATTTGTATAGATTCTTCGACATCAGTGTGCCTTTTAGCAAAAGATAGTGCATCTCTTGGTGACCAATGACACAAGAGACTAGCACATATTAATTCCAAAACTATTAATAAATTATTTTCAATGAACTTAGTACGTGATGCCCCAAATATCAAGTACGTCAAAGATAGACCTTGTCGTGCATGTGTAAAAGGCAAGCAAACATGGGCTACCTTTAAAATCGTTATTGGTAAGGATTCTAATAGATGTCTTGATCTACTGCATATGGACTTGTTTGGTCCACTGCAAATTAGAAGTTTGGGAGGTAAGGATTATATGTTAGTAATTGTTGATGATTACTCGCGCTTTGCGTGGATGTTCTTTCTGAAACACAAGTCAGATACCTTCGATATCTTTACTAATTTTGTCAGGCAAGTTCAGAATGAGTACAACTGCTCCATAGTCAAAATCAGAAGTGACAATGTAACAGAATTCAAGTTTGTGGCCATGACAGAATTTTGTGAAAGCTTAGGTATCTTTCATGAGTTTTTCTCTCCTCATACTCCTCAACAAAACGGAGTGGCCGAGAGAAGGAATAGAATGCTCATAGAGGCCTGCAGGACCATGTTGAGTGATGCTTCACTTCCGGAGTACTTTTGGGCTGAAGTCATCAACACTGCATGTCACGTGCAAAATCGAGCCCTCATAAACAAAAACCACAATAAGACACCTTACGAAATTCTGAAAGGCAGGAAACCAACAGTCTCATATTTTATAATTTTTGGCTGTAAATGCTTCGTGCTCAATAATGACAAGTATCATACTACAAAGTTTAGCGAAAACAGTTTTGAAGGTATTTTTGTAGTTTATAGTAGCCATAGTAAGACACACATGATCTTTAATAGAAAAACTCTGGTCGTAGAAGAATCAATACATGTTGTATTTGATGGGATGAGTTTGCTGCAAAGCAACTCTTCTAGTGTGCTTATTGAAGATACAGGTGCAAAGCTGAAAGAAATTAGCTTGGATGGACCGTCTGAAGATAAAGGTGAAAAGTTCATCAAGATCACCACTTCAACCTCTATTGGAGAGGCTAATGATAAAGATGAAGAAGTCATCCAAGATGAAGAAGTCACTCCGGTGATAAAAGATAATCCATATGCAAGGACTCTAGAGCTCAGACATCTGAAGGATCACCCCATGGACCAGATCATAGGAGATCCCTGGGATGGTGTCAGAACTCGAAGAGGTACAACTAATGAGAATCTATATTTAAGTTTTCTCTCGCAGGTTGAACCAAAGAAGTTTGAGGTAGCAAACTCAGACGCATCGTGGATAATGGCGATGGAAGAAGAACTAAACCAGTTCAAGCGCTGCAAAGTATGAAAACTTGTTCCAAATCCCAAAGGTAAGAACGTCATTAGGACAAAATGGGTCTACAGGAACAAGATGGACGAGGATGGAATGATAGTAAAGAACAAAGCCAGACTTGTCGCAAAAGGCTATCATCAAGAAGAAGGAATCGACTTCGACCAGACATACGCTCCAGTGGCAAGGCTGGAGGCCATAAGGTTATTCCTAGCATATGCTGCACTCAAAGGCTTCACTGTCTACCAGATGGACGTGAAGTCTGCCTTCCTTAATGGTGACATAAAGGAAGAGGTGTATATGGAACAACCTCCAGATTTCGTTGATTCTAACCTTCCTGATTATGTTTACTTACTGCATAAAGCGTTATATGGTCTGAAACAAGCTCCTCGAGCTTGGTATGAGATGCTGTCTAGCTTTCTACTTGAGAACAAGTTCACAAGGGGAAAGATAGACAAGAAATTATTTCTTAGGGAAATTAAAGGCAAGATTTTGCTAGTGCAAATCTATGTCGACGACATTAGTTTTGGCTCTACTGATGACAACCTCTGCAAGAAGTTTTCAAAACTTATGCAAGGGAAGTTTGAAATGAGCAGTATAGGCGAGCTGAAGTATTTTTTAGGGCTTCAAGTGAAACAGTCTGAAGAAGGAATCTTCATCTCACAGACCAAGTTTATTAAAGAGCTGATTAAGAAATTCGGAATGAAGAACGCAACCTCGATGAGGACTCCAATTGGTTCAACTATGTCTCTGGATAAGGATGAAAAAAGGAAACCTTTTGATGAAACCAAGTACAGAAGTATTATTGGATCCTTGCTCTACCTTACTACAAGTAGACCTGACGTAATGTTCTCAACATGTGTCTGTGCTAGATTTCAGGTGAACTCTAAGGAATCTCACTACGCTGCTGCAAAGCGGATTCTGAGATACCTTAAAGGTACACCAAATCTTGGCTTAGGGTACCCAAGAAGTAATGACAACGAACTAATAAGTTTTTCAGATGCAGATTTTACAGGGAGCAAAGATGACAGGAAAAGCACTTCCGGGACATGTCAATTCTTTGGAAGAAGACTTATCTCCTGGAGTAGCAAGAAGCAAAATTGTGTGGCAATCTCAATGGCTGAGTCATAGTACATCTGTGCAGGCAGTTGTTGTGCACAGTTACTCTGAATAAAGAATCAGTTTGAGGACTACAGCATGAAGTTTTAAAAGATCCCATTATTTTGCGACTCTTCCAGCACAATAGCAATAGCCAACAACTCAGTATCACACAACCAGACAAAGCATATAGAGCTAAGGTATCACTTCATCCGGGAGCATGTGGAGCATGGGGACATAGACCTTCAATATGTCTCTACAGATAGGCAAATTGCTGACATTTTTACGAAGCCGCTGGACGAGACCAAGTTCTCATTCTTCAAAACGGAACTTGAGATGCTCAACAAAGAAGACTAGAGAAGATGGACTTTCAAGAAGGCTCAAGGCTCAAAGATGGAATTGGACAAAAGAGCTGAAGCAACCAAGGTGAAGATTTGTGAAGAAGTTGAACTCTTCAAAGAAGATGCTATTACCAAGCTATCTGTTGAAGTCAGAAAGGGGAAGAGATTGGTAAAAGAATATTTAGAAAATTTTTATAGTTCTTATGCTTGCTTACACTGCTGTATATACTTAACATTCTTTTTATGTCCATAATTCACCTTAGTGTAAAGGGTTCTGACTTCTACAAATAGGGGGAGATTGTTGGGTATTGTATCCACACTAACCCAGATTTGATGAACTCACCCTTGAACTAAGATGAATTATGTTATATTTGATGCTTGGTTTGAGTTATGTGTTTGCAGGAATCTTATGGTAAGTGTAGACCAATGTCAGTCTATAATGGGTCACCAAACACAGGACCATACAATGTAATCCCTCATTGTGTGCTCCAAAGTGTTAACTCATGTGTAACATCTCTATTGGGATACACTTCATATTCAAGATCTAGGATTATGTGAAAAGACTTGATGCTAGTTTCACCTTAGAAGAAGAAACAAATCTGTCAAGAAAATTTTCTAAGTAAAGTACTCGAGTAGTTTTATACTTACTCGAGTAAGTTACTGAGTTCATACTACATTAATAATACTCCTACTCGAGTAGCTAAGATATATCCCGAGTATTCAAATTATGGCTCTCGAGTAGTTAAAACAACTACTCGAGTAGTTTCCTTTTACCTCTCGGTTTTACAGAAATTCTCTTCTCAAAGTTTTCTAAGTTAAATACTCGAGTAGTACTGTATAGTACTCGAGTAGTTTTATCCTCTGTCTCAAGTAGTTAAATTCTGACTCTCGTGTAGTTCTTATTTACTCGAGTAATCTAAGTGATGTACTCGAGTAGTTCATCTACTACTCGAGTAGTCCAGTATTTATACTCGAGTAATCCAGGATTCCATTCCAGAATTTTTTTTTAAGTAAATTACTCGAGTAGTCATCTCCATATACTCGAGTAGTTCTATTCGTCTCGAGTAGTTCAACTTCTATACTCGAGTAGTGCTATATTCCAGTTCCAGAAATTTTCTAAGTCATTGTCTCGAGTAGTTTCTTATATACTCGAGTAGTTCATTCATTTATACTCGAGTAGTATTTCTTATACTCGAGTAATCTTCTCCACCTCTCGTGTAAGTTCTCAAGTACTCGAATATATTATTCTTGTTACTCGAGTAGCTGATTCCTTGAACTCTTATTTACTCGAGTAGTTGACTCCATATACTCGAGTAATCATCTCATTCTCTCTCGAGTAGTTTTTCTTATATACTCGAGTAGTCATCTTCTACCTACTCGAGTAGTGCTGCATGTACTCGAGTAGTCTATTACATCTCGAGTATTTTACTTTGACTTTTCCGAAAATTCTTTAAGTCCAGTCTAACGGTCATATTCATAAACTTTGACGTGATTGGTCCACGTGTCTCTCATATTGACTTAATCATGTCTAATCTTTTCTGATCCTATAAAAGGTCTTGTCTAAACCGACAAACCCTAATTTTTCAAAGAAGATTATTCTAAGAAGTTTTGCAGTCGTACTCTCAAGAATTTTGTTTCCTCCTTCTCTCTCCAAGAAACGAAATCTGCCGCCGCCGCCGTCGCTGATTTCTGACCGGCTAGGGTTTCATCTTTTGAGGATTCAGATCAAGAAGGCTCTCCAGATCGTGACTCGCTCAACTCCTCATCCTCTGATTAGATCGATTGTGAGAAGCCAAGAAGGTTCAGATCCATTATTCTCGAGATTTCTCTTCATCATTCTGATAAAGCCGCAAAGCCTAGAAGAAGAAATTTCTGGTCGACTGTTGCAGATCTGAACAAGGGATCACTGTTTGTATTTCTTTAAAAAGTTTATTTCATTATTGTAGGAGAAATTTCTCCGAGTGTAGGAGCTTTTGACTCCGAGATTATAAGAAGTTTTATCTTCCAAGTGTAGATTCGTTTTGTAGATCGAGATTGTAGGAATGTTATTCCGAGGGTAGGATTGATTTTCAATCCAAGATAGTGGAGTAGCCGAGTCTAGTGTATTGCTAGATCGGTGAGGGAAAGTGGATGTACCCAAGGTTGGAGAACCACTATAAATCTTGTCTCGTCTGTGTTTGATTGGTAGATGGATCTATGCATTGGTTTGTAATTTTTTTATTCCGCAAAAAGACGCACAATTCACCTATTCACCCCCCCTCTAGGTGATTTAGGTAGGTAACTATAAACTTTCAAAGAGTACTCTAAAACTAGTTATAAATCTTGTGTGACAAGCACAGATAAAGCATATTGAAAATGAGCATCACTTTGTTTGGGAGAGAGTGCTAGAGGGATCTCTGATGGTGGAATATGTATAAAGGACAATGTCGCGGACATCTTCACAAAGCCACCGTCGAAAAGGACATTTAAACGGCTGCGGGGTTTGCTTAGAGGGGTTTTCAACTCTCACTTCAATGAGGAGTGTTGAAATATTGAAGTAAAGTCAGCAAGTCGTCAGGTCAACAGGGCGCACAGCCTGCTGCTATCGTTGGGTGATAGCTCTTCTGTCTGCCTACTGTTGAGGTTACCCCAGGTCGCGTGGTTTAAGGTTGGCTAACTGCGATACCGCTGTATTTGAGTTGGCTAACGGCATATTCTCCTGCGATAGCTGTATCGTTTGCGGCGGTGACTTTATCCACCTTCCCCGCCTATAAATAGGGGTTCCGACCCCCTCATTTGTATCTTGGAACACAGAGAATGGTTTCTTGGAGCAAGGTTGCAGTTAGATTTTTCCTAGCCGCTCGACAAGGAGAAATGACATCAGGATAGCCTATCTTACAAGCTGTGTGGCCGCAAATTTGGCTGTTAAACTTAGCGGTTAAGCCCGTGACAACTTCAGAGCAGTAGCAGGCAACAGTTGGTGGTTTGGAGCTATCGTTGCGTGATATCTGCTATCGCGGGCGATATCGCGGTTTGACGATCTAAGCTGTGTTTCGTCCTTGACAGTTCTCTAGCAGTCAAATATGGTTTCTAGTCGTGCGACTTGTGCGGTTTAGCGACAAGAGCTGCGGTTTGAGGACTTGTTTTTTTTTTCAGTTCAGCAGGTTTGTCTGTTTTTATCATCATTTGCAATGCGATATCATGTCCCGTGATTGTATGTTTCGCCTTGTAACGTAATGAATAATGCAAGTTTTGTTCTTGCATTCTCTATTGGTAGTTGTTTACTTTTCTTATTTATTAAGACTGATCTTGTAACCTAACATTCTAAATTTTTACAATTAGAGTATATAATTTACTGAAATATGTCCTTGTTTTTTTATAATTTAAATGAAAAAACAAAGTTGTGTGTCTTATAAACGAATCGTAGTAGTTCAATGTAGTGAATTCATTTTATGTTTAAATGCAAATATCTAATGATTTTATGATGATTTTTTTTGGATAAAATCATACATGATTTTTTTAAAAAAAATCATTTGATTTGCACTACTCAAAAATGATTTATACTTAAAATTTTATGTTTTTCACTTAACAATAACAATGATTTGCACTACTCAAAAATGATTTACACTTAAGAACTCGTTTTGTTCTGAACTACCGTATGTCACGAAAAAGTTTTAGATGAGTTACTCTCATTTATTTTTATGTGTAGAAGTAAATATTGATCGTTAATATGATATCTTACAATCCATATAATATTAAATACTAACCGTATTTGAATCAATTATGCTATTTTTTTTTTAGAAAAACTACGGTCAATATTTATTCTTACATTTATTTCTAAATGAGAATAACGCACTCACTAGTTTTTTTGTGCGCCACCACGTATTACTCTGCACGCGCAACACACCTACGTCTGCTGCGTCACAATCAACGTGGCAGTATACAAGTCGTGTTCCCCATTTCTCTGGCCCATCACTAAACAATCTCTTCCCTTAATTAGTTTCATATAATATATATATATATATATTAGTCGAAGCGATCTCCAACCGTTCATCTTCTGAAACTCTCGAATCGGACGTCCATTCCTTCGTCATCCCTCTTGCGGTTCAGGTTACCTCACTCCCTTCCCTCTCCAGCCTCGCTGGCAGAGGCCGGCGCGCTCCAGTCACCGTCATTAGTTCCTTGAATTCCCGCAAGCTTATTTATAAGTCCAAAGACCAACTTGCTCATCAGTTGTTTTATTTATTAATTATTTGGCTGAGATGGACGGAACAAGGCCGCAGCAACAGTCGCCGCCGGCGACGGCGAAGCCGCAGGAGTACAGGAAGCCGCTCCTCCTCGGGCGGTTCGAGGTCGGAAAGCTTCTCGGACAAGGGAACTTCGCAAAGGTCTACCTCGCGCGAAACGCCCGCACCGGCGAGAGCGTGGCCATCAAGGTCATCGACAAGGAGAAGATTCTCAAGGGAGGGCTCATCGCGCACGTCAAGCGGGAGATCGAAATCCTCCGCCGCGTCCGGCACCCTAACATAGTGCAGCTATTCGAGGTGATGGCCACCAAGGCTAAGATCTATTTCGTCATGGAGTATGTCCGAGGCGGCGAGTTATTCAACAAGGTCGCCAAGGGCCGGCTCCGGGAAGACACCGCGCGCAAGTATTTCCAGCAGCTTATCTCTGCTCTTTCTTTCTGCCATGCCCGCGGCGTCTACCACCGGGATCTGAAACCGGAGAACCTCCTCCTCGACGAAAATGGCGATCTCAAGGTCTCCGACTTCGGCCTTAGCACCGTCTCCGATCAGATTCAGAAGGACGGTCTGTTTCACACCTTTTGCGGCACGCCGGCGTACGTCGCACCGGAAGTCCTCGCCCAGAAGGGATACGATGCCGCGAAATTCGATATTTGGTCTTGCGGTGTCATCCTCTTCGTTCTGATGGCCGGTTATCTTCCCTTCCAAGACCAAAACATAATGGTAATGTATCGGAAAATCTACAAGGGGGAATTCCGATGCCCTAGATGGTTCTCCCCTGAGCTCGTCCGCCTCCTCTCCCGTCTGCTCGATTCGAACCCTAGTAGTCGAATCACCCTTCCCGAGATCATGGAAAATCGATGGTTCAAGAAGGGATTCCGCCATGTCCGGTTCTATTTCGAAAACGATCGTTTCTACAGCCTCGATGACATAGATAAACCGCCGACTCCGCCGCCGGACGAGTTGTCGGGGTCGGAATCAGAATCCGACTCCACCTCTTCCTCTGTTCCTTCGCAGAGGAAAGGGCTTGGATTGCCGAGGCCGGCGAGCCTTAACGCGTTTGACATCATCTCCTTTTCTCCCGGATTTGACCTGTCCGGATTATTCGAGGAAACCGGAGAGGAGAAGCGATTTGTTTCCGGCGAGCCTGTGTCGCAGATTATATCTAAATTAGAGGAAATTGCCAGGGTAGTGAGCTTCACGGTGAGGAAGAAGGATTGCCATGTGAGCTTGGAAGGGAACAAGGAGGGAGAGAAAGGGCCTCTGAAGGTCGCCGCCGACATATATGAGCTAACGCCGTCGCTGGTGGTGGTGGAGGTTAAGAAGAAGGGAGGGGATAGTGGCGAGTATGAGGAATTCTGCAAGAGTCAGCTGAAGCCCAATCTGCAGAATCTGATGTACGGCCACGCCGCCATGGATGCTATCATTGCTTCTGACACTGAATAGAAAGAAGAGCTCAAGAATAAAGAATGAAATCTTCTCCTCTTAGGCTCTGCTCGAGGGGGCTTATTTTAACTGTCAAGCGGTTAGGATCCTTTAAGGTCCAATTCATGCCGTGAAAATAAGTCTTCAAAGAGAGCCTTAAATTCTCACCCGGCACTATGTTGCTGTATTGATGACTCCTGTATGTATAATTTGATGTTAGCTAAATAAATGAGTACAGTGTGGTTTTCTCTGGAGATTAATAAAGTGAAAAGCAGTGGAATTGGTTGGCTGATAATGGAATGTTGAAAGGGGATGATTCTTCATTCTTCAGTGTCATCTTCTCCCAGGTTTTCTGTTTTCTTCGGAAGTTGGTTATCAATTTATAGTAGGATTTTATACTGAGAAAGAATGGTTTATGCATGACCGTTTTCTTCAGCTTATTCAGAGGAGACTACAATGCACTGAGGCCAATGGAACCAAAATCAGAGGATCATTCATGGTCACAATACCACCTTACAGATTATATTCGACAAATTGCGGTTAGTACTTAGTGTTGATTTATATTCAGATATATAACGGGTTTGGAGGCTTAACTGGTTTGGTTCGAATACCGGAATATCCGATATCCATATTAAACATAGCGTTTGCTTATAAAACCCAATCTGGGGGCAACGTGCAGGTAGTTCCATTTTGACTACCATCCGGAATGCTTTGACTGAGATACATTCTCGAAGTTTAGCTCTAATCGCTCGTTCCCGTGCTTTGATTTTTTTCTAAAAATTTTCCGCCGCCGGGGAGAATTTTTGTTTTTATCTCCAATAATTTCCTGTCCCGCCGTGGCTGCCTTGATTGGGATCGAAAAAAAGTGAGAAATCAATCCGCTGCCGCCTGTTAGGAAAATTTCTCCTGTGAAATAAAATCCCTCTGCTACCGTTGATCGTGAAGGAGAAATAGGGAAATATCCCGCCGCTGCAAGGACAATTTCTCTTCCCGTTGCCCTACTTTGCGAAGCCGGCTGTTACATAATCCGGCGAAGTTGCTGGCAAGGGAACGACATATTGCCGGAGAGGAGAGAGACGAACAGGTAGGGGAGAGAGACAGAAGTTTAGAAGAGGAAAAAGAGATTTATTACTTTTCATAATCCGTTATTACAATAACTAGGCCTATTTATACATATACATGTTCAACGGTCAAAAGCCTACGAAGGCACAGTAACGGCACTCTTTGCTGCAACAAGTAATATTTAATTAATCCTTCTCTGTAGCCTGATATGTAACAGGATACGTGGCCTTTTGTGTAGCCAGCTGAGTTGATTACAGCTGGCTTCATCCCATCCCATCCTCAAAAAAGCAAAGGCCCTCTATAAAATCATTGTTCTTGCTGCTGGCCAGTGACCAAAACCCTTGCACGGTGAAGAAAGCGGCGCGTCCATGGATCGAGACGGTTGGTGGCGCCGTCGCGAAGATCGGGGCTGCCGGCGGAAAGCCGGTAAAGCTCGAAGTCGATGGACGAGGGAAGTTGATATGCGCAAGGATCTGCGCGGTTGGGTCGTCGGCACTGTCGCGATGGATGAAGCTTGTAGCTGCTTCTCCTCAGGTATGTGGCTTTCCCCTTCCTGTATGTCTGGTAGCTTTTCTGCGGATCCCACTGCTGGCCCGGTGTCCAAGGCTGGCGATAGATCCCTTTGTTGTTGCAGTTCGGAGCACTGTTCCAGTGTCCTGGAAAGCTCCGATGCCTCTTCTGTAGCTGGGTAAGAAAAATTTGTATTAGAAGTGTGATTATTCTTAAAAGTTCGGATGACATCAGTGGGTATGCTTACGTTATCATCCCTTGTTGCATGTTTCTTCATAGCGTTTGTTGAGTGCTTTTCTCTGTCTTGAGTCATGCGATCGGATGTTGTATTAGGTGAATCTGACATATCAGTTAATAAATTTGTATTAGGAGTAGTAATATGACTATGCGATTGGATGACATATGAAGGGGTAGAATCGGTGTCGTCCCTGTCCGGAGGCAACTTGGAGTAGTTCCGAGATGTGTTTTTGGGCCCCTTTCCTGAGTCAGAAAATAGACGATTATTGTTAATATTATCGGAGGAAGAATTTGAGGGGATGACATCATTAGAGATTGCGAGAGCGTCCCTGTTTTGTTGGGTTCCCCGATGATGCAGTAGGTTGTTTACTGTGTCTGGATCTAGCTGAGACAAATTGATCCAGGTCGCCGCTGTAGGTGATATGTTGTCCCATTGAACCAAAGCTTGATCCTCGTTTTCAGTGGTCGAGTGTCGTAAATCTAAAATTACAATGGGGTGTGCTGGTGGTCGTTCTTGAGGGGTATTGGAGGGTAATGTCTGAGTGGGTGGATTTAATGAAGCATAATAACGTTTAAGAAGTGACACGTGAAATACCGGGTGGATCTTACAGTCTGCTGGGAGATCCAAACGATAGGCCACTTCCCCGATTCGTTCTAAAATTGTGAATGGACCATAATAATGAAGTTTGAATCGCTTATATTTTTGTGGATGCAGGGTTGCCTGGCGGTACGGATGAAGGCGCAGCAAAACTGAATCGCCCTCGGCAAACACCTCCTCCCATCGCTTGCGATCCGCAAATTTCTTCATTTTGGCTTGTGCCTTTTTTAAGTTGTTCTGTAATCGTAGTAGTGTAATTTCCCTATGTTGTCTGTCTGGAATGAGAGCCGCGCCTGGCCCGCCTACATGTGGAACAAAGCATGGTGGCGGGCGACCGAAAACTGCCTCAAATGGCGTCATTCCGGCAGAAGCATGGAAGGTTGTGTTATAGTGGTATTCGACCCAGCTTAATAACTGGGCCCAATGCCTTGGATGCTGAAATGCAAAAATGCGTAAGTACTGGTTGATGCACCGATTGACGCGTTCCGTATGGCCATCCGTCTGTGGGTGGTATGCGGAACTAAAGCGTAACTTCGTGCCATTTTGACGATAAAAAGTTGACCAGAACTTACTAAGAAAAATTGAATCACGGTCGGACACCACCGTCTCTGGTAGGCCATGCAATTTTCCACAATAATCCCAGTAAGCCTGGGCTACCAGCGGAGCCGTATAGTGTGCCGACAGTGGAGCAAAATGTGCCCCCTTTGAAAATCTATCAACCATAACTAAGATAGTACTATAAGATCTCGAAGTAGGCAAATGAGTAATGAAATCGATAGAGATGTCTGCCCAGATCTTGGTCGGGATTGGTAGGGGCTGCAATAGTCCCGCAGGATAGGTATTGCGGCTTTTTGCCTTTTGGCATAAGTCGCAATGCTTGATGTATTGGGTAACATCCTGTAGTAATCCTGGCCAATAAAAGTACTGCGAGATTCGCTTCCAAGTAGCTGTTATACCAAATGTCCCGCAATCTTAGTATCATGGGCCTCAAATAATAATATTCGTCGAATGGGTGAGTCTGATTTATATAGCTTTTGCTTATAGTAAAGACGCAAATCTATTTTTGTCCAATCCGTGGCATCTAGGGGCTGATCCTTGAGTAATTGAAAAATCTCTAAAGCCTTACAATCCTTCGAATACAGGTTTTCTAAATCATCGAAAATATTTGAGTAAGTAAAAAAAATATTTTGAAAACTGTGGAGATGTCCGTCCTTGGTAGGCTCATGAATCCTTGATAGGGCATCTGCAGCACTATTATCTTTACCTGATTTATATTTAATAGTATAATTAAATCCCAAAAGTTTTGACAGAAATCGTTGTTGTTCAGGCATAGTAAGTGTTTGCGTCATTAAATTGTGTAGAGTTTTGTGGTCTGTTAATATAGTAAATGTTGTCCCAATTAAGTATTGCCGCCATTTACTGACAGCTGAAGTGACTGCAAGTAATTCCCGAAAGTAAGTTGATTTGCCTTGTTCCTTAGGTGTTAGTTTCTTACTAAAAAAATGCAATAGGGTGTCCGTTCTGGGACAAGACGGCCCCAATTCCTACGCCTGATGCGTCACACTCAATCGTAAAGGGTTGTGAAAAATCTGGGAGAGACAATATGGGTGGTGAACTTAATAAAGACTTAAGGTGTTTAAATGTATTTGCACATAGTGGAGTCCACAGAAATCGATCCTTAGCTAATAAGTCAGTTAAAGGGGCTGTAATGGTGGCGTACTGTTTGATAAACCGACGATAATACCCAGTAAGACCGAGGAATGCCCTGAGTTGCCGAACGGTACGGGGTTCCGGCCATTGTTGGATAGCCTCTAACTTACTTGGTGTTGGACCTACTCCCGTGACTGAAATTACATATCCTAAAAATTCAATTGACTCAGAATTGAAGACACATTTAGAAAGTTTTAATACTAATTTGTTTGCTTTCAGGACGTCAAAAACTCGTTGTAGATGTTATACATGTAATTCCTTAGTTTTGCTATATATTAAAATGTCATCAAAGAAAATGACGATGAATTTTCGGAGGTAAGGACGAAATATTGTATTCATTAAGACTTGAAACGTGGCTGGGGCGTTAGTAAGGCCGAAGGGCATTACGAGGAACTCGTATAGTCCTTGATGGGTTCGAAATGCAGTTTTGTGAACGTCTTCAGGTCTCATACGTATTTGGTGATACCCTGAATATAAATCGAGTTTAGAAAAAGAAGTAGTTCCGTGTAATTCATCCAGTAACTCGTCTATTGTGGGCATAGGAAAACTGTCTTTTATTGTTAATGAATTCAATACACGATAGTCTACACAGAAACGCTAGCTTCCATCTTTTTTTTTAATTAAAATGACGGGTGAGCTGAATGATGAATGACTGGGCTGGACGATTCCGGTTCCCAGCATTTCTGATATTAGTTTTTCTATTTCGTTTTTATGAAAGTAAGGATAACGATACAGCTTTACCTTAGCAACAGCGCCCTCTTCAATTAAAGGAATCTGGTGGTCTAATGACCGTTGTGGGGGAAGACCACTAGGTATTTTAAAAAGGTCGACATATTGAGCCAGTAATTGGTGGATGGGACTCGTTGTTTGTGGAAGTGTAATGGTATGGCCTTCTAAATTATTAGTTGTGTTAGTGTTGAAACAGAGTAACACGACATCAATGGATTGTTGGGCTTTTAGTTTATTAAATTGAGAAGAAGAAACCTGATCTGGAGAAAAAGTAGTGGCACATTGAATATGTCGCGGGGTGTCATTATAAACGAAAGTCAATTGAAAGGTTTTATAATTGGTCGTGACATCCCCTAAGGTTTCTAACCAGTGGAATCCTAAAATTACGTCTGCGCCGTGTAAGTCGATTAGGAATAAATCTATTGTGAGCAGTATATCTTGTATGGATAAGGAAACGTTACTACACTTTTCGTGACAAATCATAACATTCCCGTTGCCTACGTAGATTTTGAATGGCTGAATTGTCGTTCTAGGTAAGTTGAGATATAAAGCTGATCGACATGTCATAAAATTGTGAGAACTACCATTATCAATAAAAATGTGTACCGGTGTGGATCCTATGTTTCCTTGTACGCGTAATGACTTTGATGAAAAGGTACCCATAAGTGCATTGCAACTAATTTCCGGATTTACGTCGTTGTCGGGGTTTGGGTTGCTATATTCGTGATCTGTTGTGTCTGTGTTGCCCTCCAAGTCCTCTGAATCCCCCTCAAAAAAACACAACGTGGGACGATTTTTACATTTGTGGCCTGGTACATACTTTTCCTCGCATGTGAAGCATAAACCCCGTTCTCGTCTTTGTTGCATTTCTGTTGGGGTGAGTCGTTTAAAGGGCTGGAGGTTTTTATATGTTATTGTATTTGGTGTATTATGATGCCACGGTTTGCGTGTCCTATTGTCTTCCGGATATTGATCTTCGAAAATCCGAGCTAGTTTATATGTAGCAAATAATGAAGTGGGGTTATGCGCGATAACAACTCGTTTAATATGTGGTTTTAATCCAGAGATAAAGTTCTTTCGTAATTTGTCCTGAGATAATCCATCGAATTGGCAAGATAAATCTTCAAATTTTTCTTGATATAAAGCTACCGAAGAAGTCTGAAGTAGTTTAGTAAATTTACCGAAGGGGTTTTCATATTCTGTGGGTCCAAATCGGTCATAAATCGCCTCTTTGAATGTGTGCCAATCTTGACATTGACCGTCCCGCATCAAGCCTTGGAACCATCGCGCCGCTGGACGATCTAAATGCATGGAAGCTATAAAAAGAAAATCCAGTGGGTTTACGTTATTATACCTGAAATACATTTCAATTTTGTAGAGCCAATCGGTAGGATCCCCAGATGAAAAGCGAGGGCAGAGCATTTTAACCGGTGCTTGAGTATAACCGTCGGGACCTATGTCTGTGAATTCTTGTTTTGATAGGGGTGGCATTGGAAATTCTGACAGGTGCAAAGATGTGGTCCCCTGTGCTGGGTTTGTCTGAGCCACTTGTGACAAAAATGGAGGGGCACCTAAAAGGCCAGGAGAGGATGTACTTGTGCCTCCCACCTCTAACACATGAACTCGTGGTCTAGAATGGCCTTCAACTCCACCCAATGATGCGGTGAGGGTGTGAGACGGAAGGGATTCACAAATCTTGGGAAGCTGTTCATGAGGTGGAGCAGGTCGCTGATCCTGCAACTGGGTAGACATTGTCCCATGACCTGGTATGGCCATATTGTGTATCAGCTCGCGCAGTTCTGAACGAAAATCTTTAAATTCTTGGTAAAACTGTTGATGGGAGGTCTGCAAAATAACATGCTGTTGTTGTGCTGTTGCCAGATTCGTACGCAGCTGTGCAAGATCCTCGGCAAATTGTTCTTGTGTGGCATGTAACGAATCAGATAGCGCAGTTTGTTGATCAAGATACAGGCGGTGTCGTTGATCAAGATCTTGCCGGGTGACCGACTGGGAGGAAGAAGGCACGTCCATGACATGCGACTCAACGAGAGCACCAATTTGTTACATAATCCGGCGAAGTTGCTGACAAGGGAACGCCATATTGCCGGAGAGGAGAGAGACGAACAGGTAGGGGAGAGAGACATAAGTTTAGAAGAGGAAAAAGAGATTTATTACTTTTCATAATCCGTTATTACAATAACTAGGCATATTTATACATATACATGTTCAACGGTCAAAAGCCTACGAAGGCACAGTAACGCCACTCTTTGCTGCAACAAGTAATATTTAATTAATCCTTCTCTGTAGCCTGATATGTAACAGGATACGTGGCCTTTTGTGTAGCCAGCTGAGTTGATTACAGCTGGCTTCACCGGCGCTCGACAAATTTTCTGTAGGGCCGCCGCACTCCCGTTGTTGTTGTCGTCGGTCGTTGTTTTCTCGCGTGGAGCCACCGTTTGAGTCGTCAACGAAAAAGGGGAAACGTTCACGCCGTCGGACTCTCTTCCCGTCGCCAATCCTGCTCCTCCATTTGGTCTTTGGAGAGGAGGAAACCGTAGATCCTTGCCATCGCCGATGACTCTCTCTTCATCCGAGGCGTCGGCGAGATATTCTTTCGCCATCTTGTGGCTCCTTAGTCAGATCTTCATCGCTAGCCATCTCAACTACTGTGCAGAGATTGCCAAGTTCCATTCCAGATCGAGAAGGAATAGATCTATTTTTTCCCGATTCCTGGAGGAAGAAAGGTTTGTTGATGAAGAGGTTTCATCTGGGGCCGTAAAACTTTTATGAGAAGGCAACCATCTTGAATCCACCACTTAATTTTATGTCAATAGAAGAGTGCAAACATGTTCGCGTTCGTTAGTTTTTGGAAGTGGCCTTGGATATTGAGGGGGATTTGAATTAGATTTTGGTGAAATTTGACTCTAGCATTAAGAAAAGGAATACAATTGTGGTTGGAGATTCGATTCAGATGGTTCTAGTCAGATCTAAAGCAAGGAAGATCAGATAAAGTAAAGAATGATATTGAAGGGAAACAACTTTTCCTCCCTTATTCCAATGATCTAATTGGAAAAGTTCACGACGTCAGAGTTCAACAACTGTAAGTTGAATAGCCGGTTTGGGATGAAGTACCTGAACGTGTTCTACACCGTTTAGTTTGATCGTGGTGACGTTATCAGGATTGACAATGAGACAAAATGGATCGCTGATGAGGACTTCTATCGAGGCTGCTTGTTGAACTGCTTATCCTCTAGTCTGGCAAAGGATTACATCAAGATGGAGACTGCAGAGGAGATCTGGGAGGCATTGGAGGAACACTTCAAGCAGGAGGACCTATCCAAAGCTTACCTGGTGGACAAGTTCCATTCATTCACGTTCAACGAGGAGAAAGCGATTCTCCCCAAGATATCTGCATTTGAAAATTTAGTAGATTTTTTGCATAGTGAGAATATCTTTCTGTCAGATAGCTTTGTTGTTGCCGCGATAATTTATAAATTGCATTTCACGTGGTATAATTTTAAAAATTAGATGTATCACAAGAATATGCATGTTGGTCTGAATGAGCTTAAACGTTTTATACGTATTGAGGATGAGAATAAGACTAGACATGCGCTAGAAGCTGTTAGAAAACAGAAAGTTATTGCTAATATGATGTCAAGATCTAAACGCGTATCTAACCCAAAAAAGACCAAATTTTCTTAGAATAGTTCTCAAGTTGCAGACGCTAATAAAAAGAAAAAATTTAAGGGCAATTGTTTTAACTTCAACAAGTGGAGGCACAATACATCTGATTGCAGACTTTCTAAGAAGGAAATTACTAGAGCACCACAGGACGATAACCAGACCAATATGGTTAGTGTTGTTGAGCCATTCAACTTTGTTGCTATGGTTGGAAATGTGAAGGCCAACACTGAGTGGTACCTGAATTTGAGGGCAACTTGTTATGTTTGCAATAATGCTAATCTATTGACAGAGCTCACTACTGCAAAAGAGTCTGTCTGTTGCAAATAGTGTGACAGCTGACGTGCTAAAGATGAGGAATGCAACACTGTTGCTCTCCTAAAGTAAAACTTTAACTTTAAAAAATATTAAATTTATTCATTCACTAGATGTTAATTTAGTGTCTATTAGTTTACTGTGTGATGTTGGTATGTCTTTCAATTTATGTATCGGTAGAGTAACACTGTCAGTTAACTCACACTACTTTGGATGTGCGTACGTCCAAAATAGAATATATTGTCTAAGCCTAGCAAACAATGTAGTTCAACAAGTTCAATCAAACTTAGTTAGCCTTAAGACTCTATATGAGATACTAGAATACGTGAATTATAGAAAAATGTTTCAAATAGTTAAAACTTACCAGATTACATTAGAAAATAAAAAATAACTTGAAAAATATGAAGTGTGCGCTCAAACTATGATCACTAGGAAATCTTTTAGTATGGTTACTAGGAGCGCAACACCACTAGAGCTGATACATTTCGACATCTGTGACTTTAAGAGTTTTTTCACCAGGGGGGGGGGGTAGAAAGTACATAATCACCTTTATAGATGACTGATCTAGGTTCTGCTACATTTATCTTGTTAAAACTAAAGATGAAGCGTTTAAAAAGTTGTCTTTTCAAAACCAGAACAACTAACTTGATATGAAAATCAAAAGATTTAGAAATGATATAGAAGAAGAATACATGTCTAGTGAGTTTAAGTGTTTTCTTGACTATCAAAGAATCATAGTAGAAACCACTACCCCTTACTAACCTCAATCAAATGGTATAGCTGAGCGAAAGGATAGAATGTTAACAAAAATGTTAAACTCCATGCTACTGACTATTGACATGCCTACTGTTTATTGGGGAGAAATAATTTTAACTGCAAATCACATTCTAAATAACGTCTCTCATGTTAAAATAAAATGTTGCACCCTACAAGCTTTGGTTTAAGAGACCCTCATACATAATTAGACTTAAGACCTGAGAATGTATAGCCCATCACTATTAGAAAAATGACCTTTAGCCACGGTTTTTTTTTGCCACGGCAGAAAACCGTGCCTAATAATGAAGTATTAGCCACAGTACCTAAACTGTGGCAAATAAGTTAGTATTAGCCACAGATGATTGAACCGTGGCAAAAAAACACTTTTGCCATGGTTTGCCTGTTTCGTGGCTAATAAGCCAGTATTAGCCACGGAAGCCTGAACCGTGACAAAAAGTCGTGGCATTTTTAGTCTCACACCGTCAGTTTCAATATAAATTTCGGGTTGATATATCTCATTCCGCAATGAATGTATGAATTAGCTGGGCTCGCGGGCGGGCACGCGGGCTCGCGGCGGCGGCGGCGGCGGCCGGCGGCGACGGCGGAATCTTTTTCGTCTTTTTCAGCCCCTTTAGCCACAGAAATTCAACTGTTGCAAATAAGGAGCTTTAGCCACGACAATGGGACCGTGGCTAATAATTGCTGAAAAGAGACCCTTTAGCCACGATTCTAAACCGTGGCTAAAAGTCGTGGCTAAAACTCTTTTCGCCACGGATTCAGCGTGGCTAATACTATTAGCCACGCTCGCATTGCCCACACTCATTTTCCGTGGGTAGGCCGTGGCTAAAAGTCTTTAGCCACGGTTTTTGACCTTTTTCCACAGTAAATTATCGTGGCTAAAAGTCCAGTTTCTTGTAGTGTATGTTAGGGTTTCTGACCTAAGAATTTCTAAGATTGGACATAGGACCAACACATGTGTCTACCTAGGTTATGCTGAAGATAGTGTTGCAGATTGATTTTTAGATATCTCCAATAATATAATTATAAAATATAAGGATGTTGTGTTTTTTAAGATAAATTTCTTAAAGATAAGAACTTGTTGATAATATGTTGTTGTTGGATGTCTAAATTACTTAGAGGGGTGAATAGGTGGGCTTGTACTTAAAAGATTTTTTTTAGATTTTAACAATTATAAGTAAATATAAAGCACAAACAAGAACCACAGATCAGCACACATATATTTTATAGTGGTTCCACAGGGGTACATCCACTGTCCCTCTACGACTATCTAACAGTGTGTTAGACTCAGTAATCTCCTATCATAACTCGGCTCCTTAGAGCTTACAGCACAGATCCCTAAGGATCTCTCAAGTCTCCTCCAAGACCCTACCTCAGACACACAAGCCCTACATAAGGACTTATCAAGAAGTACTACCCTTGGGTATACATGCCCTATAACTTAGAGTTCTCCAAATCCTACAGCTCAGAAACCAAATTGGTTTCCTACCTCAGACTTGCACCAAGTCCTACACTCAGGCTTATCATTAAGCTCTACACTCAGGCTGGGAGTACAATCCTACAGCTCAGATCTCCTAAAAGATCCTATAGAAATGGTTAAATATAATGTTTACAACAGAAGACTAAAATGAATAGACCTTGAATTTAAATCTTCTGTTGTTCTTGCTGTGAAAACAAGTTTTCTGGAATCGGCCCCTGAGTGGATTGAATAACAGATTTGAGGCTTTCCTCCTTGATCTTTTTCTCTTGTAGATAGAAGATCTAGCTCTGAGCCCAGTTGATTGATTCTTCTTCTGAAAGTATTCAGAGAGAACTAGCTTGCTTCAGCAGTGCGCCGTTTTAGGTTTCACGATTTTACTTTTAGTTACGACACTGACAAAGTTCAAGCGAGCTGTTACATTGCCCTAACTTATCATTTTATACCCCTTGACCTTCATCAACGGTCTCAGGAAACGTCTTGTCAAAGGTATGGATGAGAATAGAATACTATGTCCATTCTTTATGCACCAGTGCCAATTTTGAAGTCCGTCAAACTAGGCGAGCTCAACGGTAACATTTATTCCCGTTTTCACCATATCGCTGAGCACAATCTTCTTTCTTAACGGTATCGACCTTGACACTGAGGACTGCTTCTTTCTGCATCTTCTCCACGATATTGTCTCGAAGCATTCCACGACTTCAATGGTATAAAGGAGAACCCTATACCGATCTCAACGGTATAGTTTGTTATAGTTGGAGCTTGCTTCTGAGTCTTTCTCCACGATCATGTCGACACTATGAAGAATCATATACCGATTTCAACGGTATCTTCTCTTCCCTACTCTATACATGTTTTAAAGTCAACTTAGTAAAACCTGCATAATCATGAAATAAATCTGCTCTCAAATACAATATGCACTTAACATTATAAGTGTTGCTTCTTCAAATCCTGGAATATTGAGAGCAATAATTTCAACAATCTCCACATATTTGAATAAGACATAACACTTATCAATGCTAAAATACATTAACCAAACAAATTATAATATAATAGTAAAAACATGTTATCACAGATAATTAGCAGCGAATCATTAAATGGTGAATAGTTAAGCATCTAGCACAACATCAAGGTTATATATATATATATATATATATATATATATATATATATATATATATATATATATATATATATATATATATATTAGCCAAAGAATTTCATTGAAAGAACATAATGTCCATTTAGAATTTATCACTGATATATATCAAGAAATTTCAATGCACTGGGTGCTTGTCAACTAGCTAGTTTGGCACACCAACTGAATCCGAGCTTTTTCTCTTCTGTGCTTGAGCTTGAGAGTCTTCACCTTTTTCAATTGTTCTTCTTTCAACAGCTCTGGCTTTAATTTCTTGTCTCTTAAAGTAGAGGAAGTGTTTTGAAATATATATTGACGACATTCTCGTTGGATTATTCTTGCTCACTAGATTTTCCTTGAAAACTCTTTCTCTTATAGGCTGTCTTTTCAAGTGTTTGATCCATTCTTCTGAAGGATAAACACTATCAATGTTCTTCAGCACTTGTCCATGACTTATCCAAGCATTGATGGTGATTGTCTTAGAGTAATCACTCCAAAATTCAAAATCAGGATCATCTGCCTGTTCAGCTCTCTTCTGCGCCATGAACTCTTCATGCAACATGGGACCTTCTCTCTTCCTTCTCTTTGCAAGTTGAACATCTTGAGCTATCCTTTCTTGAGCTCTGAAATCAAAATCAAAAGGCCTGTTGGCATCCAGTAGAGGCAAGTTGGGAGCAGTCCTGATTCATTGCAGAACCAATAGAGCTTACTTTGCATTGATATACTTCCCATTTCTGGCTTCTTCAAAGATTTTGCTATCCAGATGAGAGGTGCTGGCCTTAAATCTACTAGACAAAGTCTGAAAAATATTTGCATTATCTTCCAAAAGAACTGTTGGGTCCATTAATCACAATGTTCTGGATTTGAAGAAGGTCTACAAGTTAATGGTATAAACATGAATGTATTTGATGCATGATCTAAGTTCAATGTATGCATGTTTTTTCTGTTGCACTGATTTGACAGGTAGTCAGGGTCACAATACTAGATGGACTCAAGACAGGATGTTTGCAAAGCAGAAATCTGGCTAAGTCCAGAAGCATTGAGTGAATGCAGTTCACTCAATGCCAAGAAGCCTAAAAAGTGTTGACAGAACTACATGCAGTCAAAGCCGCAGTGCTGCTGTCAAGAAATCTGTCTAAGGACAGAAGCGTTGAGTGAAGGCAGTTCACTCAACACATAATCAACAAGAAATCTGTCTAATGACAGAAGCGTTGAGTGAAGACAGTTCACTCAATGCCTACTCAACAGAAAATCTATCTAAGGACAGAAGCGTTGAGTGAAGACAGGCCACTCAATGCCTCATCAAGAAGCCTGGCCAAGGAGAGAAGCGTTTAGTGAAGAAACTGGACTCAACGCCTTCATACAGAGAAATTCAACTAAGTCAAGAAGCGTCGAGTGATGAAGGCTCACTCTACGCCTAAGCTGTTAGACTATAAAAGTCTATATGCGTTGAGTAATGAAGGCTCATTTAACGCAATCAACACCTAAAGATGCTGAATTCAGGTAATTACTTTTGCATTGAGTGACAAGACTTCACTCAATGCCTGTGCAAATTGTCTGGAATTTACTAAGTCCACAGGAGCTGAGTCATACTGGCGTCAGCAGAAATTCAAATATCACGGGTTTTGTTTGCTAGAAAACAAAAGGCGTCGCTTGCCTTTAGTACGACATTTAATGCAAAAGAAGTGTGACAGTTACCAACTCCGGTGGTCCATACTGCCCAAAGAGCCATTGGACGGCGGGATACAAAAGTAGAGTCCCGAGAAAGAAGCAAGTACTTTTTGGAGAAAGAGCTTCTTGGGTCATCTTCTTCCTCTCGACGAAGGACAAATTTTTGAACAACTTGCTCTACAGTTAGTCTGTGATTCATAGATAGTGTTGGTTGTTCAAGAACTAACTCATTGAAGGTTCAACTAGACTTCAACAACAGATCAAAAAGTTCTTTCTGAAGAAGGAGAAGCAGAGCAAGCTTACAGCTACTGCTCATCTTCAATGCATCGGCTCTAAACTCTACTACAATCCAAGCTTGAAGAAGTAATGGTCTGTACTTACTTCACAGCACAAGCAGAAAATTTCTGAAGATCTATTCTTGGTGTTGTGGAGAAGATAAGGCTGAGCTCACTCAGTCCAGAGATAAGGCTCAGAGAACCCCTTCTCTGGATCAAGTTATCAACATCAAACTCACTCTTTTTGTAGGATCATTCTTGATCTGAGTTATAAACCTGAAATATAAAGCTTGAGTTGTAGGATCCTTCTATGGATCTGAGGTAGGGCCTGTGTGCTTGAGGTAGGAGATTTATTCTCTAAGGTATGATCATGTGGTGGATTTGAATGTAGGGCTAAACTCTTAGCCTGAGTGTAGGACTCTTGATTTAGTCTGAGGTAGGTGATCAGAGGATCACTGAACTGTAGGAGTAATACTTACTCTGAGTGTAGGGCCTTGGGCCTAAGGTAGGACTTGGAGGAGTCTGAGAGATCCCGAGGGATCTGTGTTGTAAGCTCTTGAAGCTAAGATTGGAGAAGATTGTCTTGTTTAACATACTATTAGAAAGGATGGATGTACTCATACCTTGGGGAACCACTATAAATACTTGTGTGTTGTGTCTCTTTCTTGAAAGCTAACTAAACTAACTGAACACACAACACAACTAAATAAAAAGATAGACTTAAAGACTAAGAAACCTATTCACCCCCCCTCTAGGTGTATAGCTACTCTTGAACTAAATACTTTCAAGTGGTATCATAGGGAGGTTGTTCAAAAAGGACTTAACAGTTTGAACAGATCTCCAAGAGTAGCTGAAGATTTGCTCCATGGGTTTAAGTAAGAACCACAAGAAATTGAGCTCCATGAAGCTCCCTATCTGTGGAAAAGAGAATTTTGGGATTTGAAAAGAGAGGGTTAAGCTATTCATGGAAGCTTCTGACCCTAGGATCTTCATTATAGTTAAGGAAGAGCCCTTCATTCTCATGAAGATCTCTGTCCTAGATGCCAGTGTCCAAACCCCAAAAAATACTTTGAGATGACCAAGGATGAGGTCACCCTAGTAACTATGGACAAGTCCATAGTGGACACAAAATATCATTATCAGTTCCATAGATGACTTCACCTTCCAGAACCTTGTCCACTGTAAGATAACCAAGAAAATGTGGGACTCTCTCATTATCTACATGGAGGGGACATAGGAGGTAAGGGATGACAGAAAATCCCTCCTGAATCAACAGTATGAAGCATTTAAGAAAGGGAAGAAGGATATCATACTTGAATGCTATGAGAAGTTCTTCATGATAGTGAACAGTCTGATCACCTATGGTAGACAGTTCACTAATTATGAGTTGAATGACAAGTTCTAGAGATCCCTGAACAAGGATTGAGATATCAAGATCTGTGCCATCAGAGAAGTTGACAACCTGGTCAACACTCTACCTCAGAACTTGTTTGGTAAGTTACCGTCTCATGAGATGCAGCTGAACACCAAGAAGGCTGAAGAGGATGAAATCAGATCTCTCATCAAAGAGAAGTCAGTGGCCTTCAGAGCTGAAGCCACAAGAAGAGGCAGAGAAAAGACCCCTTCTCCTCCAAGGAGAGTTGCTGAGTCTGAATTCTCAAAGCCCAGCTCCTCTGAGAATGAACTATCAAATGGATAACTAGCACTGTTCTCCAAGAAGTTTGACAAGTTGTTGAGCAGATAATGGAAGAACAAGAGCTCTTCAAGCTCTTCATCAAGAAAGCCCCACTCCAGCAAAGACAAGTCCAGAGTTGACCCCTTTGGGGAAAGGTATGACTCCAAACAAAACAAATATGTTAAGACTAATGTTGTTTGTTACTGTTGCAACATGAGTGGACATGTCATTACTGACTGTACAGTTAAGAGGAAGGAACAGATGAAGTCTGGTGACAAAAACATTACAAGGTCAAGAAGGCTGAAAAGAGCTTCTTGGCCAAGAATACTGTCAGTCTATCAGATAGTGATTCTGAACCTTCAGAATAGATTCCTAATAAGAATAAGAGGAGGCCTACATTGGCCTCATATCCATTGAAGAAGATGCTAAACTTCCTGCTGCCCCATCTGGCATCAGGGCCCCACTGTCCTCAGTTGACAGTGACTCTGAAGAGGATGTGGAGTACAGTCTTATGGCCATATCAGAAGACAATCAGGACATTTCTGTTCCATATGAGGTACACTCTATCCCAAACTCTCCTTCTATCTATGAGTCTGGCTCAGACTCTGATGCATCCACTTCCTCCAGTAAGGATGATGGTTCAGATTATGAAAATGATGACAATCAATTGATTGACAAATATGGTGCAATTTTGGATGCTCTGAAGAAGAGCAAAAGGCTTATCAAGAGACAAGCTGAGAAGATTGTCTCCCTATAGCAAGCTACTTCCCTGCAGTCTGAGTCAGCACCCTTACATGCTCATATGAGGATGGAAGTTAGTCAACTAAAGACAATCTCAATCATCCAGATTGGGACCATTAGCTAGAAGAACAAGATCATCTTGGATCTTGAAGAGAAGCTCCTTAAGGAGAAAAAGATTGTGGCTGAATTAGGTAATCCCAAGACAGTGTTGTCACTTATTGACTCATTTACCTCACAAAAGAATAAAAGAGGTTTGGGGTTCAAGTGGAACAATAGAGCTGCTCATTCTAAAGGGAAAGGCAAAACTCTAGTAGTGCCTCAGACCACCTTTCACAAGATAATACTCTCTTCCAACAAGTATGACCAGGACAATATGTATGGTCACTGGAAGAATGAGAACTCTTCTTGTAAGAATACAAGGGTATCTTATAATGGAGGGAGAAAGGACATGGGTGTGAGTGCACTGAAGGCTCCTCATGAGGAAATCTAGATGGCCCATTATAGACCATTTGTGTTTGGTGCTCCAGCCCCCACACTCAAGAATAAGGGAGTAGTCTATTCTTACGCTCTTCCGACAAAAACCCAGACCAAGGGTCAGTTTGTCAGTAAGCCTGACTTGGCAGTATCTGATGCCATCAACAATATATCTACTGCAAAGAATACTACTATTGGTGGAACTGTAAGCCAAGTACATCTACTATCAGACTCTCCTTCGGTCAAATTCTTGCTGAAAGAAACAAGAAGGCTACATCTCTCCGCTTTGAACATATAGCTATTAATAGCTTGCATACCTCAAAGGCTATTCAAAAGAGTAGATACAATATTCATGAATGTTGGTGCTGTGGTAAAGTGAGTCACTTTGTCATAGATTGTTGGCACAACCCTAGTTTACTAAGGGCAAGAGTGAGTCTTCCTGTTAGAAGTGCTGCATGTAGACATGTTTAGTTTCAAGCTAACAAGAACTTAGGACTCAATCCCTTTTGGGGTCCTAAGGTAAACTAAACTGTGTTTGCAGGATAGTCTAAGTATCCATGCACCAATATGGTACTTATATAGTAGATGTTCCAGACATATGATTGGAATAAGAAGCAACCTGAAGGAATACACGCCTATGAAGAATAGACATGAGGTGATCTTTGGAGGTTCAGACAGAGGAGTCACCAGGGGCTATGGTATGATCACCAATGGCATAGTCTCCATCACAAAAGTAGCTTATGTAGAAGGATTGTAACACAATCTAATCAGCCTAAGTCAACTGTGTGATATGGGCTATATCATTATCTTCCGCAAGGATGAGTGTTTGATTAAGAGATCAAGTGACCAAGATGACATTTTTACAGGCACTAGAAGTGGAAATATATATATTTTAAAAATTTTATGTTTAAGTACAAACTCAGCAGTTTGTCTGGTAGCAAATGAGAAAGTCTCTTATTGTGTGCAATGTCATAAGAGGCTTTCTCACTTGAACTATAAGACAATTAACAAGCTATTTAGTGAAAGGCTAGTCAAAAATGGACCCAATATAAGATGCACCAAGCAAGGCATTTGCTATGCATGTCAAAAGGGCAAACAGGCCAAAGCATCCATTAAGAATATTGGGGCCAAGGACTCTGAGAGGTATTTGTACCTCTTGCATATGGACTTGTTTGATCATATTCCAGTTCATAGTATAAGTAGGAAAGTCTATACACTTGTGATAGTTGATGAATATTCTAGATTTTCTTGTGTTTTCTTTCTGAACAAAAAGTCAGAAACCCTAGACATCTTTATGACCTTTGTTAGGCAAATTAAGAATGAAAGGAACAGTTCTGTGGTTAAAATCAGAAGTGACCATGGTACTAAATTTCAGTTTAATAACATGACAAAGTTCTGTGAAGAACTAGGGATTTACCAGAATTTTTCTTCTCCTAGAACACCCCAACAAAATAGGATAGCTGAAAGGAAAAATAGAACTCTCATAAAAGCTGGAAGGACACTGCTTAGTGACACTTCTCTCCCAGAATACTTCTGGTTTGAGGCAGTGAACACTACTTGTCATGACTTGAATAGAGCTTCTATCAACAAGTATCACAAGAAGACTTCCTATGAGATTATGAAAGGTAGAAAACCAAATCTAACCTATCTCAGGATCTTTGGAAGCAAGTGCTTTTTGCTCAATATTGGGAAGTCCTACTTGACCAAGTTTGCTGCCAAGTCCTATAAAGGGATATTTGTTGGGTACAATAATCATAGCAAAGCATATAGGGTCTACAACTTGAAAAATCAAGTTGTCGAAGAGTCTGTGAATGTAGACTTTGATGAATCATGCATGATTAACATTTAGCTGCCTTGTTGGGTATTGTATCCACAATAACCTAGATTTGTATGAAGTCACCCTTAAACTAAGATGAATTAAGTTGTATTTGATGTCTTGTTTGAGTTATGTGCTTGCAGGTTATAATTGTCAAGTGTAGACCAATGTTACTATATAATGAGTCACCAAACACAGGACCATACAATATAATCCATCATTGTGTGATCCATGGTGTTGAGTCATATGTAGCCTCTCTATTGAGACACACTTCCTTTTTCAAGTACTAAAAGATTTGGAAGAAGCTATGGGATGCTGGTCTCCAAGAAGAAAAATTAAATTGGTTAAGAAATTTTGCTAAGTAAAATTCTCGAGAAGCTAAGTCTTGTCTCGAGAAGCAGTGTTCATTACTCGAGAAGACTAAGGCTTAAGGCGTTGAGAGTGCTGAGAAGCTAGGCCCTTGTCTCGAGTAGCAAAAGTAATTCTCGGGAAAGCTAAGTATAGTTCTCGAGAAAGGCTTGATGTACTCGAGAAGCAGTTGTCTAGTTCTCGAGTAATCCCAAAGCCCTAATAGCGTTGAGAGCACTGAGAAGCATAAGTCTTTACAGGAAAGCTAAGCCTAGTACTCGAGAAGTATTTATCTAGTTCTCGAGTAAGACTAAGTCAAATAGCGTTGAGAGTGCTGAGTGGCAAGACTTGTCTCAACGCCTTCTGGTATTCTAAAATTACTCTAAGTCTAAAAGCATCGAGAGCGAGACTTGACTCAACTCTATCTGGCAATCTTCACTCGAGTAGTCCAGTCTGTTCTCGAGAAGTTATTTACTAGTTCTCGAGTAATAGAAGTTAGTTCTCAAGTAAAGTCTTTTCTGTCGCAACAAGCCAGATCTAAAATTTCCTTGTGTACTCCTTATCAAGAACCTTGTAGCTGTAATCCCGAGAATCAGAAGTTGTTCTCGAGTAGTCTTTCCTTCACTCGAGAACTGAAGATCAATTTTTCTGAAATTTCGTTAAGTCTGACGGGACATGATTTCAAAATTAATCTCCATGACTATTGGTCCACGTAGTATGTCATTTATGATTATGACCATTAGACTAGTCCTATAAAAGGTCTTATCATATTTGACTAACCCTAACAAAGAAATCAGTATTCTGAATGGCTATTTTTCATTCTAAATCGGGAAGAGCCACTGCCTCTGTTCATCGTCTTCTTCGCCGCTGACCTTCTCGATCAAGAGATTCAGACAAGAAGAATCAACTGATCAAGCTATTTCGACCTCTACAAATCTTATTCTTGATCGTGGTGATTCTACGTTCTCATATCCAAGCGTTCTAAGATTTCTTCCTCGACTTTTCTGATAGGGCTTTTCAATTTTGCAAGAAGGAAGAAGCCGAGATTCAGCCAGATCTGTGAAGACAAGTTTGTGTATTTCTTTGTAAATCAATTTTACTCTTGTAGGAGATTTTGTCTCCAAGTTTGTAGGAAGTTTTTCTTCCGAGTGTAGATCTATTTTGAGGATCGAGTTATAAAGGCATTGCTCTGAGTTGTAGGATTGGTTTTCAATCCGAGGTTATAGTGAATTAGCAGACTCTAGCGTGTTGCTAGATTGGTGAGGTGGAGAGTGGACGTACCCAAGATTGGGGAACCACTATAGATCGGGTGTTCTCTATGTTTTGTGTGCTTATTTTCTGCGCTTCGTTCGTTCAAATTTTTATTCCGAAAAAAGACGCAGACCTCACCTATTCACCCCCACTAAGTGATTTAGGTAGACAACTAAAAACATCAATTGGTATCAGAGGCAGGTTGTTCATCAAAAAGGTTAACACCTTGAACAGATCTGCTCCTAGTTGTCTGTAGAGGATTCAAGCATGGACAGGGTTAAGGATTTTTCAAAGTTTCCTCTGTACACAAAGAACAATTTTGTTATGTGGAAAGAAAGAATAAAGTTCTTCATGGAAGCTGTGGATCCTAGAATTTTTATGATAGTGGAAGAAGGAACTTATGTTACCATGACCACCTGCACCATTGACTCAACTAAGCAAGTTCCTAAGAAACTGATGGATCTTGATAAGGATGAGATTGCACTTATCTCTTTAGACAAGAAAGCTAAAAATATCATCGCAAGTGCAGTCGATGATTCTGTGCTGCAGAATTTGATTCACTGCCAATCCTCCAAAGAAATGTGGCAGTCTCTTATCATCTTAATAGAAGGCACTGAAGAAGTTAAGGATGATAGAAGATCCCTTCTAAATCAGAAATATGAAGCATTCTGACAAGGTCCCAAGGATTCTATTGCAGATACCTTTGAGAATTTTTTCAAGATTGTCAACGGCCTAAGAGTCTATGGTCAGGTCTTCACCAATGGGGAACTGAATGATAAGTTCCTGAGATAATTGAGTAAGGAATGAGATAACAAGGTTTGCGCTATCCGGTAGTTTGAAAAGCTAGTAGTGACAGACCCTCAAAATATCTTCGAAAAGCTTATGTCATATGAGCTACAAATAAATTCAAGAAAAACTGAAGAAGAGAAGAACATGGCTTCATCCAAGGAGAAGTCTGTCGCTCTAAAGGCAGACACCTCAAGGAAGTCTAAAGCTGCTTCTCCTGCCCCAGCACAAGAAGAAAGTGAAGAAGAATCTTCAGAGCTAACTACCTCAGGCTCAGAATTATCTGAAGGAGAGTTTTCTCTTCTTTCAAGGCAGTTCAATAAGTTCTAGAACAAGAAGAAGCAATGGAAAGACAAGGATGCCTCATTCAGAAGATCACGTCACGATGGTGATCATCACAAGAAGGGCTCAAGTAGCCAAGACTGGTATCACTCTAAACAAAACAAATACTTTTCTACTGACATTGTTTGTTATTGTTGTAATAAACCTGGACACGTCATAGCTGACTGCCCTCACAAGAAGAAGGAGGGTGGAAGAAGAGAGGAAAAGAAAACTTCTTACAATAAGAAGAAGACTGAAAGAATCCTGATAGCCAAGAAGGGCATGACCCTCAGTGACAAAGACTCATATGAGTCTAGTGATGAGGAAGAAGCCTACTTTGGGCTCATGACACAGACAGATGAAGAAGAACCCCAGTTCACTGGGACGGTAAATTCTCATACCCCTCTCTCGGAATCTGATGATTCTGACCATGATCATGAGGAATGTTCCTCTGACGAGGAGTCTGAACTCATGACTCAATATAAAGAGTTGATCAAAGCCTACGACAAATGTCGTAGAGACGCAAGAGCTTAAGCCAAGGAGATCAAATCTCTCAAGGCTGAAAAGAGCAATCTGAGGGAGGAAATTGTAATGATGGACTCACATATGAAAGACTTCCATAATGCGATGGAAGAATATAATAAGACTCTCGAGCACCTAAATCTAAAGGAGAAAATCATCAAGGAATTGGAAGAACAACTTGCAGCTGAAAAGAAACTTGTTGAAAGTTTCTCCAAGCCCAAGACAGTTCTTCCGCTTGTTGCTGAAATCTCTGCTCAGGCCAAAGGTGCTGGCTTAGGCCATGTGGCATACCCTAGTAAATCGTCTAGGAGAAACAAGGCCCAAAGGAGAACTAAGGCCGCCAAGAAGGTTGTAGCCAAGGTGAAGGGGAAAGCTCCTCAAGAACAAACTTCATTCAAAAAGGTTATCCTTCCAACGAACGAGTTTGATCTTGACTCGTCCTATGGTCAATTTGCTAGGCCTACTCATATAAAACCCAAGTCTAGGTACCAAGGATGGACTCGTCCTCGGAACTTTAGCAAGAGTGTCTTCAAGGCACCTTATGAGGAGATCATTCTTCAGAGCTTCAGACCTTATAATCATGGTCATAACAACAAGAAAGATCCAAGATTTAAATCGGTTGTTGAAAAGCCTACTAAGGAGAAGAAGTCATGTGAATGTCATCACCATGAATCTTCTACTTCCAAATCTACTGCCCCTGCTAGACCATAATCTCAAAAGGTCAAACAGGAGATCATTAGGCAAAGATACAACCGATTTGACTGTTGGTGCTATGACAAGATTGGTCACTTCGCCATAGATTGCTGGTTTAATCCCAGAAATTATGTAACTCCTCAAGTTAATAATGTGAGGAAGACCACTCACAATGTTAACACTCGTAGGTGGAGTGTGCTAACTAGAGACCAAGGACCCAAACAAGTTTGGGTTCCTAAGGCAACTTGATTTTATCTCTGCAGGAATGTCCAAAGGCCACCAGAAATCCTATTTGGTATTTGGACAGTGGATGCTCTCGGCATATGACCGGGACTAGAAGCCATCTCCAAAATTATTCACCAGTCATGAACGGGCCAAAGGTCATCTTTGGAGGTTCTGACAGAGGAATTACAAAAGGCTATGGTATGATTACTAATGGTAGTGTATCCTTTTCCGATGTGGCTTATATTGAAGGGTTGGAACACAATCTCATAAGCATAAGCCAACTCTGCGATAAATGATACATCGTAGAATTTCATGCAGATAAGTGTTTGATAAAATCAGTTGATAATTTAGAAATGATTTTATCAGACACTCGTAGTAGAAATATATTTGTTTAAATTTTATTTGCATGCACTCTTCTACACCAATGTGCCTTTTGACAAAAGATAGTGCGTCTCTTGGTGACCAATGACACAAGAGATTAGCACATATAAATTACAAAACTATTAATAAATTATTTTCTCTTAGTTTAGTACGTGATGCCCCAAATGTCAAGTTCGTTAAAGATAGACCTTGTAACGCATATGTAAAAGGCAAGCAAATAAGGGATACATTTAAAAGCATTATTGGCAAAGACTCTAATAGGTGTTTACACCTACTTCGTATAGACTTGTTCGGTCCACTATAAATTAGAAGTTTGGGAGGTAAAGATTATACATTGGTTATTGCTGATGACTACTCTCGCTTTACGTGGGTGTTCTTTCTAAAACACAAGTCAGATACCTTCGATATCTGTACTAATTTTGTCAGACAAGTTCAGAATGAATACAACTGTTCCGTATTCAAAATCAGAAGTGACAATGGAACAAAATTCAAGTCTGGGGCCATGACAAAATTTTGTGAAACCGTATGTATCTTTCATGAGTTTTCCTCTCCTCATACTCTTCAATAGAATAGAGTAGTTGAGAGAAGGAATAGAACACTCATAAAGGCTTGCAGGACTATGTTGAGTGATGCCTCACTACCGGAATATTTTTGGGCTGAAGCTGTCAACACTGCATGCCACATGCAAAATCGAGCACTCATAAACAAGAACCATAATAAGACACCTTACAAACTACTAAAGGGCAGGAAACCGACTATTTCATACTTTAGAATCTTTGGTAGTAAATGCTTCGTCCTTAACAATGGTAAGTATCACACGACTAAATTTAGTGAAAAGAGTTTTGAAGGTATTTTTGTAGGTTATAGTAGTCATAGTAAGACATATATGATTTTCAATAAGAAAACTCTAGTTGTAGAAGAATCTATCAATGTTGTATTTGATTAGACAAGCTTGCTGCAAAGCAATTTTCTAGTATGTTTATTGAAGATGCAGGTTCACGTCTAAAGGAATTGAGCTTGGATGAGCCAGTTAGAGAAAAGGATCAAGAGTTCATCACGATCACCACTCCAACCCCAATTGGAGAGGATGATCACCATGATGAAGAAGTCATCCAAGTTGATGAAGTCACTCCAGTGGTTGAAGAAGCCCCAGATACAAGGACCATAGAACTCAGACACTTGAAGGATTACTAAATTGATCAAATCACCGGAGATCCCTGGGATGGTGTCAAAACTCGAAGAGGTACAAGTAATGAAAATTTATATTTGAGTTTTCTCTCACAGGTTGAACCGAAGAAGTTTAAGGAAGCAAACTAGACGAATCTTGGATAATGGCAATAGAAGAAGAATTAAACCAATTCAAGCGTTTCCAAGTCTGGAAGCTTGTTCCAAGACCCAAAGGTAAGAACGTTATCGGAACCAAGTGGGTCTATAGGAACAAGATGGACGAGGATGGGACAACCATAAAGAACAAGGCCAGACTCGTCGCTAAAGGATACCGACAAGAAAAAGGAATCGACTTCGACCAAACGTACGCTCTAGTGGCAAGACTCGAGGCAATCAGGTTGTTCCTACCCTATGTTGCACTTAAGTGCTTCACTGTCTATCAGATGGACGTGAAGTCGACCTTCCTTAATGGTGACATAAAGAAAGAAGTGTATGTGGAACAACCTCCAAGTTTCGTTGATTTTAACTTTACTGATCATGTTTATCTCTTATTTAAAGCATTATATGGTTTGAAACAAGCTCCTCGAGTTTGGTATGAGATGCTGTCTAGCTTTCTTCTTGAGAATAAGTTCACAAGAGAAAAGATAGATAAGACATTATTTCTTAGTGAAATAAAAGACAAGATTTTGTTAGTGCAAATCTATGTCGGTGACATTATATTTGGCTCTACTGACGACAACCTCTGCAAGAAGTTTTCAAAACTTATACAAGGGAAGTTAGAAATGAACAGTATGGGAGAGCTGAAGTATTTCTTAGGACTTCAGGTGAAACAATCTGAAGATGGAATTTTCATCTCATAGACGAAGTTCACCAAGGAGTTAATTAAGAAATTCGGAATGGAGAACGCAACCTCTATGAGGACTCCAATGGGATCAGCTATGTTTCTGGACAAAGATGAGAAAGGGAAACCTTTTGATGAAACCAAGTAGAGAAGCATAATTGGATCCTTGCTCTATCTTACTGCGAGTAGACCAGACATAATGTTTTCAACATGTGTATGTACTAGATTTCAAGTGAACTGTAAGGAATCTCACTACGCTACTGTAAAACGGATTTTGAGATACCTTAAAGGTACACCAAATCTTGACTCATGATACCCAAGAAGTAATGATAGAGAACTAATTGGTTTTTCAGATGCAGACTTTGCAGGAATTAAAGATGATAGGAAGAGCACTTCCGGGACTTGTCAATTCCTAGGAAGAAGGCTCATTTCCTGGAGCAGCAAAAAGCAGAATTGTGTAACAATTTCAACAGCCGAGTCAGAGTATATCTCTGCAGGCAGTTGTTATGCACAACTTCTATGGATAAAGAATCAGTTTTAAGATTACAACATGAAGTTCCAAAATATTCTAATATTTTGCGACTCTTTCAGTGTAATTGCAATCGCCAATAACCCAGTCTCTCACAGCAGGACAAAACACATAAAGTTGATATATCACTTCATTAGGGAGCATATGGAGTGTGGAGATATCAACCTCCAGTATGTCTCAACTAATAGGCAGGTTGCAAACATTTTCACGAAGCAGCTGGACGAGGCCAAATTCGCGTTCTTCAAAATAGAACTTGGCATTCTCAATAAAGAAGAATAAATAAGGAGGACTCACAACATAGCTCAAGGATCAGGCAACACTTCAAAAATTCAGAATTTCTTAAGATTGGACTTCATTTCTCGAGTAAGACTTTTACTACTCGAGTACTGGATAGGACCACTCGAGAAACAAGTATGCCTCCCGAGAACTACTTCTCGAGCAATAATCTGCTTCTCAAGAACTTCCAGTTACTACTCGAGAACTATAGTCTCTTTGTAACGCCCCGAAAATCGTAATCGAGCTGGTCGTGTCCAAGAGAATTTTTGGTGCCTGTATAGGGGTATACGGCTTAGGACACGGGCGTGTCCAAGGGCATGTGGTTCTTTGTGTTGGTCAGCTGTGTCCAGAGAAGGACACGACAGGAGACACAGCAGCGTGACACGGGCATGTCAAATGACACGGGCGTGTGCATACCCATGTCACCACCCGTGTTCCCTAGAGTCGTGTCGGTTGGCGTCGTGGTTACTGGTGACACGACCCCAGTGCACGGGCGTGTCGGAAACCGACACGAGCGTGTCAGGTTTAGACACGGGTGTGTCTCGACCCGTGTCCTCTTCTGTGCTCGACGATCGTGTCTGGATCGAGGCACACGACCTGGGACACGGCCGTGTGCGAGGTCTTGTTTGTCCCAGGGTTGTGGGTTTTTGGGCGGATCTGAGTCGTTCGTTTTCTTTAATTAAGATCCAACGGCCCAGATGTGTTCCTGCTCTGATAAGGCTGGGAATGGAGGTTTAACTCCTCATTTGCTCTTTACCATTCTCTTTCGAAGGAGTTGGAGAGAGGAGGAAGGAAAGGGAGGATTCCGGCCACAGGCGGAGCATTGGAGCACCGTTTTGAGAACCGAGAGAGGATCCGCGGAGGAAATTCCATTGCGAAGCCTTCTATCCGTATAGTTTTTCCATGGCGCAAAAGCGTACTACAAGGGTAACGATTCTCTACTTGAGCATGTGAAACTCTCTTTCTTATGCATAAGGAAACCCGCTCCTACGAGTGTGCGGTGAGTGTGCGGTGTTCCTTGGGGTTGACGGGAATAGTCCCCCTTGTATTGCATATAAAGTCCGGAATCGAAGTACGGACATAGGCATTGTTTGTGAAGCGTACCCGGATGTGTTGGTCTGGATCGGTGATGTTGCATTTTGTATGGTTTGACAGAGAAGACTCCATGCTTTGTGTTTTTCGGGTTTCTACACGGTAGATTGCATCAGGGATCCTTGAGGATTAACTCCAAGGTGCACCCGGAAAACTGAGCGGAAACATAATTCTGCTAACTTGGCGGCCTGGGAGCTGGCCTTGTACATAACTGGGTTATGTGTTGTTTGGATTGTTGCGGGATCCGAGAGAAGCTTGGGTCGTGCGTACGTCTTAAGGTGCCTACGTGGTGTGAGCAACGGGCAAGTGGAATCTGACCCGAGCTATGTGGTTCGGTGCGAGAGACCCATAGAGGGACTGGTCGTTGGCATAGTCGGGAGCCTTACACAGTGATCAGAAAGGCTAAAATGCTCACATTGTTGCCATCCCGGGGATGGTGGTGAATCCACGGAATTGACCGGATTCACCGTTAATGTGCCCTGAGTGCACGAGGTGTTTGGCCTTGCGAGCCTACACCTGTGGCGAAGTATGTTTGTACTTTATTGTTTAGCTGGGCTAATAAAATGCAGGGAAGGAGCACCGCCGTCCCGAGTAAGGGGCGGGGTCGTTATAATTTGGTCGGCTTTGGCTGACCGTTACTTTGTTTGCCACTGTGTGGTGGAATGTTGCTTGCAGGTGCTGCGGAGCCGAGTACCAAGTAGCGAGCTGAAGCCCAAGTTGCTGAGCTGGTCCTCGAAGGCCAAAGCGAATAGTTGTGTTTTATTTCTATCATGTGTGGCCGGCCTGCGAGCCGATGTATGAAAAACACTACTTTGTTAAGTGAAACTCTTGTAAGGCCATAAGGCCAAGTACTTTCAGTGTATTTGTTATTTCATTCATGTGGTAGTTGTGGACATTCATGATAGTAGATATTTCAATTATGGGTTCTTTATAACTGTTTAAAAGCTTCCGCTAGAATTCTCTGTATAGGGCGAGTAGTTATAGTTGTATGGTTTTGGTATTCTTATGTAACCCTTTCGACTGTCCGTGGTATATGGCGTCGGGTTCCAGCTGGATCTTCTGTTATATGTCATACGACGGATGTGAGTGTTATAATTTGGTATCAGACTTTTGGTTCCGGTCAACTTAGATGAATTCGTGGACGAATTCTTTTAAGGGGTGGTGAGCACATGTGTGCGTCATCGTTATAACATCAAAAAGAACCCATGAATGTCCCCTTAGGAATGAAAAATGCACTTGTTTTGAAGAATTTGAGTGTTCTAATGATTGTTTTTGGCAATCTGTTTGTCGTCTAGTCAAGGGTCTTTGCTATTATAGGCGGCTATTAGCGGTGCTGGGCAATCAGAACGCTCGCAATCAGAGGAAAGTAGTGCACCGAGGGACATGCCTACAACACCTCCTTCAACGGAAACCATCAGATTGGTTGTTGAAGCAGTCTTTGCTATGATAAATGCCCAACCTGCAGGGCAAATGCACCATGTACCACCTGTTAATGAGCAAGAACCGATTAGGGCGGCAGAGCCGAGAGTGGTAGAGCGCGCGACAGTTGATCAGGTAGCGCCAAGGAGAGCTACGGAGAAGCAGCTCAAGCATGTAATGAGCTTTAATACTCCAAGGTTCGACGGGGTTGGAACGCCAACTCAAGCTGAGGATTGACTCTTTACGATAAAGAGGGTCTTGACGGCCACAGAGACTGTTGAGTGGCAGAAGACCACCATAGCGACCTTCCTTTTGGCTGGTGAGGCGAGACTGTGGTGGTGTAACACCTCCCATGTAATGGACGTATAATATGGGTTCGGCCGGGGCCCCACAACATACGGACACCACAGCTTTAGTATTAAAAGTTGATATAGCTACCCACACTCAAAACACTTTGCACAACACAGCGGAAACACAAGCAAGACAAGAAGTTATCCAACACTAGAAGAGTAAAACAAATGGCCTTATGGCCTTACAACAAATGTCCAAAATCAAATAATACAACAGTCATGAATGTGCTTAGCACTCCTAGTCTACCCCGACATGCAAGCCGGACAACATGAGTCTCAAACATACAACATCACATAAGTAGAGCTACAAAAAGAAAAGCACTTCATGAGGATTAGGCCTTTCTGGCCGGCGAGCTAGCTCCTGCATGCGATCCTTGCCCTGTAAAATTTATTAGTAACGTGGGTCAGCAAAGGCTGACCTCAAACTGTGTAACAACACATCTCCTCCCGGCCGCCCCTAACGGACCCCGGGGTACCCCTCCAACCTGCAAGTTAGCACTTCGTATGCAATAATCATAAGCAAGAAAAGCAACTACAGAAACAGGCTTGGATGTCACACACATCATACATGTTCTCTACTGGTTGAGCATATAATAAAAGGGCCTACTTATGCAATCATGTATGCAATAACCTGGGTTTCACCCAAGGCACCCTAACTCGTATGCATCTAGCACATCATCACATCATGTGGGTACTCATCGATTCCCCATTGGCATAAAGCCGCAAACAAAGGGGGTCACCATTTCCCCCAACGGCTCACAGGCCGCCTCATGGAACTCTTGTCAAGGCCCCACCCGCTCAAGGTCTTAGCCCCGGGCTTGCCTACAAGCTCTGATATCTCATGTCAGGATTCCAACAAACACAAAACTGATCGATTCTAAGAAGCTTTGCCGGACCCCACCCGCTCATGGCCTCATTGCCCGGGCTTGTCCCCATGCTTGGCATTCTTGTCAGTCTCACAGAAGGGGACTAGTCTCGTCGGGACACTCTCCGCACATGACGTGAACGTCACGGGATAGCCAGCCGACCACAGAGACATAGCCACGCCTTGGCACAACACAAACCAAGACAAATCCACCCTAGTCCCTCATTTGTACTGCAGCGTTCCCGCGCACCAAGGAAACCATCTCCAACTCATGCGGAGCTAACCTTGTCCACCAAGGAAAACATCTACCTCCACGAGGAGCTAACCTTGTCCGGTTCCAACTACACGTACTCACTCGAGAAAATGGGGGAAAACATCACCACATCACAAACGGCGTCTTGCCGCAACGGAATCTCTACGAATCCTTAACGTTTGTATGCAACATCATCGAGTCGGACTAACGGTCGCGACTACGGCTTCACCTACCATGCCTAATCCACTAACGGAGCGGATCTCTAATGCAAATCATGCCGGGGACGGACTCAATCAACCCGGAGGTTCCTCTTGAATCTTGGCAAACCAAAACTCCTCTCATTTGAGAGTTTGGTGCCCAAAAGCTAGAAAGAGAAGATGCTAAAGACATGCATCCTAAGACCGAGAGGAGAAGTGTCGTTACCTTCCGACTCCTCTTCCTTATCATGGAGAAATAGCCGGATGAAAACCTTCGCAATGATCTAACCTCCACGGATCTGGACTTGGCTCGCGATTTGGAGCACCAAAACCTCTCCTACAGCCCAAACTCTCCTTCTCCTTCTTCCTTGTTCTCACTTCTCTCTAGATCTTTAGTAAGAGAAAGCTTGGAAAAGAATGAGGGTTTTCAACCCTATTCTCGGACTTAACTCCTAAAGAAATGATCTGAACCATCAGATCCTAAAATTAAGGAAAGAAAGGCCACGATCCGACAGAAAAATAAAAGACCTGGGCCGAACACGGCCTGGCACACGCACGTGTCCAGGGCCGTGTGCCTCATTTGCCGTCTCAAATCGACGCGCTTGGAACAGCACACGGGCATCCGACACGCCCGTGTTTGATCTGGCACGCCCGTGTCCCCAATGACACGGCCGTGTGGCCGGCCGTATGCCTCTATCGACACGGCCCCGAAACCAACCCGAGAAGTGACACGGCCTGGGACACGCCCGTGTCCCAAGCCGTGTGCCAAGTCTCGACACTCGTCAACAGCCTTTGTGTCGACACCATGGAAAAACGTCGAGCGAAGATCGTCGACCAAGCAGGACACGCCCTGTGACACGCCCGTGTCACAGGCCGTGTGCCCCAGTCTCGACACTCGACACTCGTCGAGTGAACATCGTCGACTGAAGATCGTCGACAGACCCACACGGCCTTGGACACGCCCGTGTCCTAGGCCGTGTGCCTTGTCTCGACATACTGTCGAGCGAAAGTGTCGACACCCCGGGCCGAGTGTCGACACGGGCTCGACACGCCCTGTGACACGCCCGTGTCGCAGGACGTGTGCCCTAGTCTCGCCACAATGTCGAGCGAAAGTATCAACACCCCGGGCCGAGTGTTGACACGGCTCGACACGCCCGTGTCGCAGGCCGTGTGCCCTCTGCCAGAAACCAAAAATTTCCAGAAACGCAAAACGACCCTCTCTCAAAAATGGGGTGTTACAGGTGGGACGAGTTGGAGGTTCACCTCTTAGTGGGAAGGCAACTTACGGATGTGCCTATGGAGGAATTCTCAAGGTTGTTCTTGGACAGATATCTACCCTATGCTTAGAAGCTTGAGATGGAGAATCAGTACCTTGGTTTGACTCAGGGAGGCAGAAGCATGGATGAGTATCTCCATGAGTTTACGCGGTTGGGTCGTTATGCTGGTGCTATGTTTACTGAAGAGGAGCAGAAGACCAACCGATTTTATGAGGGTCTACGTGGCGACCTACAGCTACTCCTTGCTGGGCCTAAGGAGCGGGGCTTCCTAGCCTTGGTCAATTCGGCTCGGTCATTGGAAAAGGTCGTGAAGAAAGTGCAAGAGAAGAAGGACCCAGGGGAAAATAAGTTAGAGTTCAAAGTGCCGAATGCAAAGTCGGGTTTCTGCAGATGGAACAAGAAGCTGAAGACTTTGAGCTCAACCCCTTTGTTTGGTGCGGCGGGGGCAACCACAAGTCAAGTCCCAGGAGCGTGCAATAACTGCAGAAAGATGGGGCATTTTGCTCATGAGTGTTGGAGCGGACGTGCAAAGTCCAAGAGGAAGTCTGGAGCAACCTACGAAGAGAAAGGGAAGGCGGTGGAGTCAACCGCGTCTCACCATGCTCCAGCCCAGCCTAGAGTTTATAACCTTGGTCTGCAATAGGCCATAAAACATGCTGACGTGGTGACAGGCTTCGTGTTGATTTTTGATTGTCCGGTGAGAGCCCTATTTGATACGGGAGCTTTACATTCCTTCATGTCCGAACGATTCGTATCGTGCATCGGAGCCCCTTCCTCGATGGCTAAAGACAAGTTGGATGTGTTGTTGCCCAATGGGTGCTCAATGCGCTCGGATAGAGTCTGTGTGGTTAAGATTTGGATTGGGGATCAGGAGCTTGACTTGCAAGCGTCGGTAATACCGTTAGTGGAGTTCGACGTAATCTTTGGTATGGATTGGCTCTCGGAGCAGCGACCATGTATTGATTGCAACCGAAAAGAGGTTAAGTTGGGACTGAATACTAATTGGGAGACTACGTTCGCGAGCATGAAGGGGTCGGGTAAGGTTTTGATGTCAGCCCTTCAGGTGATCAAGGCAGTTCGGTCTGGGGCACAGCTGTTTGTCACATTAGTGCAGACTTCAACGCCTAAGCCAAGTTTGAGCAGTATTCCAGTTGTGTCTGAATATCCTGATGTGTTTCCGGATGATCTCCCAAGAGCCCCTCCTCAGCGGGAGATTGATTTTACTATTGAGCTGGTGCCGGGTGCCAAACCGGTGTCACGCTCTCCGTATCGGATAGCGCCAAGAGAGATGGCGAAGCTGAAGGTGCAACTGCAAGATTTGTTGGAGCAAGGGTATGTGCGTCCAAGTTCGTCGCCTTGGAGCGCACCGGTCCTCTTCGATAAGAAGAAGGATGAGAGCTTGCAACTCTGTATTGACTATCAGGAGTTGAACAAGCGTACAGAGAAGAATAAGTATCCGATCTTAAGGATTGACGATCTATTTGATCAGTTGGTTTGGTCTACAGTATATTCAAAATTAGATCTAAAATCTGGTTACTACCAGCTGAGAATAAGGGAAAGCGACATCCCAAAGACAGCATTCAGCACGCAGTTTGGGCATTACGAGTTAACGGTCATGCCGTTTGGGTTGACCAATGCGCCATCCGTGTTTATGGATCTGATGAACAGGATGTTCAGAGAGTACCTGGATCGTTTCGTGATAGTATTTATCGACGATATCCTGGTGTACTCGCAGTGTGAGGAAGATCACTACAAGCATCTACATATGGTGTTGGAGACGTTGAGAAGAAATCAGTTGTATGCTAAGTTCTCCAAGTGTGAGTTCTGGTTATCCTCGGTAGCATTCCTTGGACATGTTGTTAGTGGAGAAGGAATAGCGGTGGATCCGGCGAAGATTGTGGCGATACGGGAGTGGCCTGTATTGACTATAGTGGCGGAAGTCCGGAGCTTTCTGGGGCTTGCCGGCTACTACGGGCGCTTCGTAGAGAACTTCTCGCGGATAGCACTACCACTCACGACGTTGACAAGGAAGGATCAAAAGTTCATGTGATCGCTGGAGTGCGAGCAGGATTTTGAAGAATTGAAGAGGCGGTTGACCATGGCGCCTATTTTATGTTCGTCGAGTGGGACTGAAGGGTTCGAAATCTATAGTGATGTGTTTGGGCTGTATTCTGCTACAGCATGGGAGCGTGATAGCCTATGGTTCACAACAATTGAAGGTTCATAAGCAGAATTATCTGGTCCATGACTTAGAGTTAGCGACCGTGATATTTGCTCTAAAGCTGTGGAGGCACTATCTGTATGGTGTGAAGGTCGATATCTACACCGATCATAAGAGCCTGAAGTACCTGTTGGATCAGAAGGACCTGAACATGAGGCAGCGGTGGTGGATGGAGTTCCTGGGGGACTACACCTTCGAGATACATTATGTGCCCGAGAAAGGAAATGCAGTGGCGGATGCGTTGAGTCGCAGGGTTCCTGCGCGATCCAGCTGGTTGTCGGTACATGATGAGAGTTTGGTCCGTAAATTGGAGGCATTGGAGATAACTTGCGTCGACAAGCAGTCTAGTGTCGAGGCGAAATTGTTTTGTACAGAGGTGCTGTATGACCTAGCTGATAGAGTTCGGCGGGCATTGATTCAGGATAGCATCATGAAGCAGATCTTAGATGAATCTTTGGATGGGTCAAATTCCCAATTTGCTGTTGAGGATGGACTGCTAAGGAGGGACGGTCGCCTATGCGTTCCTAGTGCGGGTAATCTTCAGGAGGAGTTGTTGTACGAAGCTCATCATACCAAGTACTCAATCCACACGGGGAGCACGAAGATGTATAAAGACATGAAGAAGTTGTTTTGGTGGCCAGGATTGAAGAAGGATGTAGCACTTTATGTGGCCAAATGCCAGACGTGTGCCTTGGTAAAGGCGGAGTGTCAGAAGCCCGGAGGTTTCTTGAAGTCCCTACCTATCCCGGAGTGGAAATTCGACGACATTTCTATAGATTTTGTGCATGGTTTGCCAAAGTCGCAGAGGGGAAACAACGCCATCTGGGTGGTCGTTGATAGATTAACAAAGGTGTCTCATTTCATTCCAAAAAGGAAGGAAGATCTGGTGGAAACGTTAGCCAAACTCTATGTGGATAATATTATTCGATTGCATGGTGTGCCCCGCAGTATTGTTAGTGACTGAGATGGACGCTTCACCTCGAATGACTGGAGGCTGGTTTATAGTCTGTTGGGAACTAAGTTGAGTTTCAGCACAGCCTTTCATCCGCAGACGGATGGTCAGACCGAGAGGGTCAACCAGACGATGGAGGACATGCTTCGTATGTGCGCCTTGGATTTCGGAAAGCAGTGGGAAGATCACCTATACATGATGGAGTTTGTATATAACAACAGTTATCAAACGAGTATTGGAATTGCGCCTTTCGAGGCCTTGTATGGGAGAAAGTGTCGCACACCGTTGTCTTGGTTGGAGACAGGCGAATCAAAGCTATACAAATGTCAAGCGGTAGAAGATGCCACTTCAATGATAGGTACAATTCAGGAATGGTTGAAGATCGCTTAGGACAGGCAGGCAAAATACTATAACGCCAAGCATAGGAACGTGGAGTTCGGTGTTGGCGACTGGGTATATTTGAAAATCAAGCCGTTCAAGGGTGTCTCGCGGGTTCGACGCTTGAAGAAGCTGAGTCCGAGATACCTTGGACCGTTTGAAATCCTAGAGCGTGTTGGCGAAGCCGCGTATCGATTGAAGCTGTCAGTGGAGTTGAGTGGGCTACATGATATGTTCCACGTATCAGTGTTGCAGAAGGCGGTGCAAGAGCCTTCGCAGGTCGTTGCAGTCGATCAAGTGCTGGTTGATTATGGGTTGACGACGAAGGTCAATCCAGTACGCATTGAAGACTTGGAGGTTAAACGACTCCGCAAGAAGGAAATCTGAATGGTAAAAGTCCGTTGGGATAACTGCGGGCGTGAGGAGATTTCTTGGGAGCGAGAGCAGACTATGATGGAAGAATACCCCGAGTTATTCCACTCAGGTAACATTTAAATTTTTGTGTACCTTTACATAATTTCGGGACGAAATTCTTTAAGTGGGGGAGATTTGTAACGCCCCGAAAATCGTAATCGAGCTGGTCGTGTCCAAGAGAATTTTTGGTGCCTGTATAGGGGTACATGACCTAGGACACGGGCGTGTCCAAGGCCGTGTGGTACTTTGTGTTGGTCGGCTGTGTCCAGAGAAGGACACGACAGGAGACACGACAGCGTGACACGGGCGGGTCAAATGACATGGGCGTGTGCATACCCGTGTCACCACCCGTGTTCCCTAGAGTCGTGTCGGTTGGCGTGGCGGTTACTGGTGACACGGCCCTAGTGCACGGGCGTGTCAGAAACCGACACGGGCGTGTCAGGTTTAGACACGAGTGTGTCTCGACCCGTGTCCTCTTATGTGCTCGACGATCGTGTCTAGATCGAGGCACATGGCCTGGGACACGACCGTGTGTGAGGCCGTGTTCGGCCCAGGGTTGAGGATTTTTGGGCGAATCTAAGGCGTTCGTTTTCTTTAATTAAGATCCAACGACCCAGATGTGTTCCTGCTCTGATAAGGCTGGGAATGGAGGTTTAACTCCTCATTTGCTCTTTACCATTCTCTTTCTAAGAAGTTGGAGAGAGGAGCAAGGAAAGGGAGGATTTCGGTCGCCGGCGGAGCATCGAAGCACCGTTTTGAGAACCGAGAGCGGATCCGCGGAGGAAATTCCATTACGAAGCGTACTACAAGGATGTCGATTCTCTATTTGAGCATGTGAAGCTCTCTTTCTTCTGCATAAGGAAACCCGCTCCCGCGAGTGTGCGGTGAGTGTGCGGTGTTACTTGGGGTTGACGGGAATAGTCCCCCTTGTGTTGCATATGGAGTCCGGAATCGAAGTACGGACATAGGCATTGTGTGTGAATCCTACCCGGACGTGTTGGTCTGGATCAGTGATGTTGCCTTTTGTGTGGTTTGCCGGAGAAGACTCTGTGCTTTGTGTTTTTCGGGTTTCTATGCGGTAGATTGCATCAGGGATCCTTGGGGATTACCTCCAAGGTGCACCTGGAAAACTGAGCGGAAATGTAATTCATCTAACTTGGCGGCCTGGGATCCGGCCTTGTACATAACTGGGTTATGTGTTGTTTGGATTGTTGCGGGATCCGAGAGAAGCTTGGCTCATGTGTACGTCTTAAGGTGACTACGTGGTGTGAGCAACGAGTAAGTGGAATCGGACTCGAGAGATGTGGTTCTATGCGAGAGACCCATAGAGGGACTGGACGTTGGCATAGTCGGGAGCCTTAGACAGTGGTCAGAAAGGCTAAAATGCGCACGTTGTTGCCATCCCGGGGATGGTGGTGAAGCCATGGAATTGACCGGATTCACCGTTAATGTGCCTCGAGTGCACGGGGTGTTTGGCCGTGCTAGCCTACACTTGTGGCGAAGTATGTTTGTACTTTATTGTTTAGCTTGGCTAATAAAATGGAGGGTAGGAGCACCGTCGTCCCGAGTAAGGGGCAGGGTCGTTATAATTTGGTCGGCTTTGGCTGACCGTTACTTTTTATGCCACCGTGCGGTGGAATGTTGCTTGCAGGTGCTGCGGAGCCGAGTACCAAGTAGCGGGCTGAAGCCCAAGTTGCTGAGCTTGCCCTCAAAGGCCAAAGCGAATAGTTGTATTTTATTTCTATCATATGTGGTCAGCCTACGAGCCGATGTATGGAAAACACTACTTTGTCAAGTGAAACTCTTGTAAGGCCATAAGGCTAAGTACTTTCAGTGTATTTGTTATTTCATTCTTGTGGTAGTTATGGACATTCATGATAGTTGATATTTCAATTATGGGTTCTTTATAACTGTTTAAAATCTTCCTCTAGAATGCTTTGTGTAGGGCGAGTAGTTATAGTTGTATGGTTTTGGTATTCTTATGTAACCCTTCCGACTGTCCATGATATATGGCGTCGGGTTCCAGCTGGACCTTCTGTTATATGTCATACGACGGATGGGGGTGTTACACTCTTCACTCGAGTAATGCATGTCCACTCGAGAAATCTGAAGCAACTTTTTGTCTTCAAGTTCAAATTTTGATATTCACACCCAGATGTTATTGCGCCATATTTTCAGGTATGTCACTTTAATTAATTCCTTAATCATCATAAATTAAGACTTATATAAATAAAAAAAGTTCGGAAGTTTCCAAATCACTTGATCTCTAAACCCTTTCTCGAGAAAAGAAGGAAACTTTTTGTCTTCTTACCGCCGTCGCAGAACTTGTCGATTCAGTATAACACCCCATATCTGTCGTATAGCATATAATAGTAGGTCTGGCCGGGGCCCGACGTCATATACCACAGATAGGCCGAAGGGTTACGCAATGGAACCATCCTTCAAATAACCAACGCCCTACACAGAGTACATTCTAGCGGAAGTATTTAAAGATTGCAAAATAAGAACCCAGCCAACAACATGAATGTCCACTAACAAATACCCAAAAGGAATGAGAGTACAAATACACAAGTACATGACTTTATGGACTTACATGAGTTTACTTATACAATTAATGTCTTCCAAACCTCGGCACGTAAGCCGATCATACATGAAAATAAAAGTAAACATGCAATTTAGGCCTTCGAGGGCCGGCTCAGCAACAAGGGCTTTTGCCCGCTATTTGCCACTAGGCTCCGCAGCACCTGCAAGCAACAATCCACCTAAGTGGTGGTAAACAAAAGAAACGGTCAGATAAAGTTGACCAAATTATAACGATCCCGCCCCTAAACTCGGGGCGGCGATGCTCCTTCCTTGCACTTTATTAGCATAGCCAAATAGTAGATAAATTACATTTCATCACAGGCGTAGGCATGCATGGCCACACACCCCGTGCTCTCAGGGCACATTCTCGGTGAACCCGGTCAAAGTTCGCGGTCTCACCACCATCCCTTGGACGACAATTCCCGTGAGCATTAAGGTCTTTCTAGCTTATGCCTAAGACCCTCCATCTAAGAAAACGACGAGTACCACATACTTTAGGTCTCTCTAACCGAACGACATAGAGCGGGTACAGTTCCGCCTGACCCGTTGCTCACACCGCAACGTCAATTTAAGCCATATGCGTGAGTCAAGCTTCCCGAGTCCCAATCCGATCACACACTTTACATAACCCATTTATGTACAAGTTGGCTCCCAGGCCACCATGTTGGCAGAATCACGCATTTGCCCAGTTTTCCGGGTGCACCTCGGAGTTAGTCCACAAGGTTCCCTGTTGCAATCTACCGCGTAGAAAACCCGAAAAACAACCATTAGCGCGGAGTCTTCTCTGGCCATTCATGCAATGCAACATCACTGATCCAGACCAACTTGTCCGGGTAGGATTCACACATCATGCCTATGTCCGTTTCTCGATTACGGACTCTACATGCAAAACAACGGGGACTATTCATGTCTACCTGAAGGAACACCTCACACTCTCTGCATACCCGCGAGAGCAGGCTTCCTATGCAAAAGGAAAGAGGGCTTCACATGTCCAAGATGAGAATCATTACCCTAACATTTCTCTTTGGTGCCATGAAGATCTATGCAGATGAAAAGCACCGCAACGTTCTCGCCTCCGTAGATCCGAACTCGGCTTGCGATTTGGGGCTCTGAAGCTCCACCGGCGGCCGGATCTCTCCTCCTTCTTCTTCCTTGCTCTCCCCTCTCTCTAGAGCTCTTAGAAAGAGAAAACCCAAAAGGAATGAGGGTTTCCAACCCTATTTCAGGCCTTAAGCTTACATGGACCAGCCTGAGCCCTTAGATCCCAAAGGAAGGAAACAGACGGCCACGATTAGCACTTAAAATCCAAAACTTTGGCCGAACACGGCTTGTGACACGCCCGTGTCCAATGCCGTGTTCCTCAATCAACGTCCAAACCGTCGCATCTCGAAAAGAACACGGGCTTTCAACACGCCCGTGTCATCCAATACACGCCCGTGTAGTAGGGCGTGTTCCTCCATCGACACAGGACCAAAACCAACCCGAAGAGAACACGGGTACTCGACACGGCCGTGTCAAATTTGACACGCCCGTGTCGAATTTGACACGCCTGTGTCATGCTGAACATGCCTGGGCTCCAGGCCGTGTTCCACCCATGACACAGCACGACTCACAGCCCGAGAAGGATACCGCCTGGGACACGCCCATGTCTTAGGTCGTGTTCGCTGTCTCGACGATCGTCAACTACACTTTCATCGACCACACGACCATCGTCGAACCCGAGCATGACACGGCCCTGGGACATGCCCGTGTCCCAGGCCGTGTGACCCCTACCAAGTCTCAAACTTGGCTAAAAATGTCACCCGTCCCTCTTTTGAGTTACGGGGTGTTACAACTCTCTCACTCTTAAAAGAATTTCGTCCCGAAATTACAGAAAGGAAAAGATACACAAAACTTAAACGGTACCTGAATGGAATAACTCTGGGTACTCCTCAAGCATGGTCTGCTCACGCTCCCACGAGAGCTCCTCCCGACCGTAGTTGTCCCAACGGACCTTGACCATCTTGATGACTTTGTTACGCAATCGCTTGACTTCCGAGTTCTCAATACGAATGGGCTTGACCTTCGTCATCAACCCATTATCAACTGGTACTTGATCGACCGCAATCACTTGCGAAGTCTCTTGCATCGCCTTCCGCAACACCGATATGTGGAATACGTCGTGTAGACCACCCAGTTCCACTGAAAGCTTCAATCGATAAGCAGCTTTGCCAATCCGCTCCAGAATCTCAAACGGTCCAAGGTACCTCGTGCAAGACCCCTCCTTTTTTTCAATTTAAAACCGCCGCCTTGCGGTGACACCTTCGCACCCGGGAAGGTCGTCACTACAAGACGCTGATCCTGCCAGCCAAATCGATCGCAGATGTAGCAAAACGTAGCAGTGCAAGAGAAGATAAGTACACAGCAAATCACATATATATATAAATCTCCATGAAGGGATTGTCCACAGAATAGTAAAGTGTACAGAAATAAAAGGGCTGAAGCCCGGTACATCAATATCCTCACTACAGATCTCTCATGCGGAAGCAAAACAAAACAACTACTAGAAGTCGGAACTCACGGTCCCAGCTGGTAGTACTCCTGAGCTAGACTGCCCTATCTCCAATTGCACCGGTCTCCTGGGCTGCTCCTCCATACTCGGCTCCACGATCCCCTAATATGATGTGGTTCGAAAACCATTAGTCAAAAAGACTAAGCCCTATCGTCCCCCACCCCTTCTCCCATGCTCCTAGGCACCGAGGGGGGAGGAAGAAAGGAAAGGACGTGAAAGTGAAGAGAAATCAAAAACAGGTGACATGGGGACCTAACTAGCAAGTTACAATCATGTTGTAATAGATAAAGTAAGAAAGGAATTTAACCTTCACTTATGTGAGTACACATAAGCCAAGGGATCTTCTACAAGGCTCCCATCGTATAAAATGTCTCATACCACTTTATACGTTGGGGTCTCGGTTATCACAAGCAGTATATAAATATATTAAAATAACCTTAATATTTAAACTTGCCCACACAAGCTTATAGACCAATGGGTCGTTTTGCAGGGCCTAATGTATAAGCGTCCTATACCACTTATACTTTAGGTGTCAGGGTTAAATGAATCGATTGTGCTATGATATGCAAGTGGGTATGATGGACATGCAAGTGCAACACACATACCCGACTATGTGCGCACAGACCTTTAGTTCCCCCTTTCGAAGCCGTTACCTCCCAGGATACCTCCGTAGTGGCAGAAGGAAGCGGTGGGTTGGGCCTCGCCCACCTCAGAATCAGTAAAAGCACTACCGGTCTGACCTATCGTACGCCTCAACGCTTGGTGCAATAAGCGGACTACCGCATACTCTTGCCGACTGGACCGCCGGACTTAAGTTTGGCGAATTATAAAACCACACTTGCTGAGTCATCGTATAGGCGTCGGTGCATCGACTAACCCATACCGAAGACCCACCACCTTAACTTTCTTTCCTTTCATGCACATGCAAATTTATCGTATCAGTACCGAGCTAAAGCTCCCCGGACCATCCCGTCCGTCATAAATATCAACCGAGCCAAAGCTCGCCGGACCAAAACGTGTGTCTCTTATTCCAAACCTCATCCCTTTGAACACCACGTGATGACGCCCCTTTGAACACCTCAGGACGACTTAACCAATTCCAATACTTGTCCAACTAGTGAGTACAGTGTGAAACCCTATTTACTAAATTACTCTTTCGATTTGTTCTTTAAGGTTTACGTTAACCCAGGACTGCCCCCGGTATTCCCTGTGAAGGGCTCTCAAGGGGCACTAGGAATTGTGTTGGGATTACGCGCAGCGTTCCCTTTCGTAAGGTACTTATTATTATTATTGGTTGATTTCCCTTACCCCTTACCTTCTCATATTGCGATAGGCTAATCCTAAGATAATTTAGACCTTTCACTCTCGCGGGAACGACGATCTTTCGTCGAACTCGCTTACCTTCTAACACACATCAACTCGATTCCCACCACTCCTTAGAACCTTCTATGGTGACTCATCTACTTTCATTCCAAACAATTCAGCTCGACCAACTCTACACTAATCCAACTCTGATCCTAATACAACTTTTCCCCAAATTACTATTTGCAGACCAACCTATACTAAGGATGTTCATGATAGGATGTCCTTCAAGTTTTCATCTGAATGACCTAGGATTATTACAGGAGTCCTATCATGTCATAAATGATTTAATTCCAGAATATTGTATTTTCCTCAATTAATCTTCTATTTAAATAATTTCTTACAAGAGCCAATTATAGTCAAGTTGATCATGAAGTATACATTTTTGACATGATTAATGTTTCATAAATTCATGATAATATTCCATATATCTAAAAGTGACAATTCCCAAATTTGAGATTTTCTACAAACATTTAAGGAGCCTAAAATTATTTTAGCATTAAATTCCAATATTCCAAGATTTGTAAATCAACTACTTGATATTTTCATCCAAATAATTTGAGTTAAATATATTATACTACTACAGTCCTAAAATTATCACTGGCAAACCTTCATGATTTTTCACAGAATATTTAATTCTAAATAAATTCAATACAAAATTCAACAAAGAGCATAATTGTGAATCAAGTACTATAATTATAATTCAAAAACTCCTAATTAAATTCCTAATAGTAGATATCATCCTAAAATCATCAGTGGCCAACATTCACATTTTTACAAGTTAAATTATTCTTTAAATGAATTATTTACCAAGTATGGCCTTTACAAAATTTATGAAGGAAGCAATATATAAAATCCTTTAAAAATTATAATAAAATTCAGAGACCTCTATTTAGTTCAAAACCTATACTGGCCAAATTCTACTAGATTCCATTTAAACTAAATGATCAAATTAAATCAAATACTAAATTGGGTATTTTGATAATTAACAAATGAACTACCATGAATATAATCTGTAAAATTCCACTAAAAATATCTAGGGCTTCAACCGACCCTAAGATTCATTCTACCCCATTCTCACAATTTTTAGATGAGGTTAAGTTACTGTTTTGACCTAGTAGTGCTTCTACCCTAAAACTAGGGTTTGACTTTTGAGGTACTTAACTACTTATAAATTTCCTAACATTTCAACCAGAGGCTTAAATATATCTAAGTTAACTCTCTACTTAATTACAAGGCCATACAAGGGCATTTGCCCCTATGTCCTTCACAACCCCCTAAAGGTCCATCCTTAGGGTGTGAACTTGGGTCCAAGGGTAAGTCAACCCTAATTCATCCATTTTCCCCAAAGATGGGAGGGTACTTAAGGTAATACTAAGTCAGTGCTCCAAAAGGTTCTGTGCATTCAATATTTCATTTTTTCCTTCTTTTGGCTATAAGCACACCAAGTCCTTTACGAGCCAACACATGCAAGGGGTTTCCCTAACTTGCTGTGATCTATATGGGATGAAACTTTAAACATGCCCTAATAATGTCCTCATGGACATGCCACCAAAAATTGGGGCCTTTTGGAGTTGAACTTCTCCAAGAATCACCTAAACAAGCCTAGGGGTAATTTGGTAATTTCACCCTAATTTTAATTCCAATCAGTCCCATTTTTGGGAAGGGCCTAAATATGCTCTAAACTAGTTACTTTCCAAAATCGCAAGTCATTTGGGCCTCTGGATGGGCTTGAGCATCCCTTTCAAATTTCTGCATTTTGCTATTTGCAGCCCAAGGCCATTCACTTTTTAGATCTTGCAAGTGAGATATCTCAACATGCAGAGGGCTAAATTGTCTAATTTTTCTACCATAGGTCTAATATACCCCTAATAGCAGACCACAAAAATTCGGGACATTTTGAAGTTGAACTACTCTAAGAATCACCTAAACAAGCCTAGGGGTATTTTAGTAATTTCCCCCTAATTTTATTTCCAATTAGTCCAATTTTTGTGCAGGGCCTAATAATGCCCTAAAACAGTTACTTCCCAAAATCCCAGGTCATTGGGTCCTCTAGATGGGCTTGGGCATCACTTTCAAATTTCTGCATTTTGCTATTTGCAGCCCAAAACCATTCACTTTTTCAGATCTTGCAAGTGAGATATCTCAACATGCAGAGGGCTAAATTGTCTGATTTTTCTACCATAGGTCTAATATACTCTTAAGGGTAGGCCACCAAAATTTGGGGCATTTTGGAGTTGATATGCTCCAAAAGCAACAAAATGTAATTTATCAAATTCTGACTAAAACTATATAATTATTTTCCCCAAAAATTCCCATTTTGGGAGGGCCTAGATATTCATAATTAAGCCACATGCCCAAAAGTTCAACCCATTTGGACTTAGGATTTGGGCAGGGCACTCATTTTAGTTTCTGACCTATCATAGGACCAGTTCTAGGAAAATGACTCTATAGGGCAGTATACTTAACCAAACATTATGTGTAACATATCAAATTAAAGGTGACTTCAAGACCTACAAATTTCATGTTGGGAACATTTTATGACAAATGCTGTAGGTGCCCTAAATATGGACATGAAAAAGTCGGATATAAAGGACATAAAATACACTATTCATTTACTTAAATAATTCCTGGATTTATATATATGCATGGCACGGATCTTGACGCAGATGGACGACTGCTGCTCATCTTCTCCGATTGCATGAATCCAGCCCGAGCTTTTCACGGGGGCTTTCCCGGCGGCTACCGGCGGTGCCTCCACCGACAAACGTCTCCTCCCCCCTCACGGTGGTGGGGGCGACCTTCTGCCGGCGGCTAGGGCGGCGGGAGGTGGCGGCGCCACCTCACCCGAGAACTCTAAAACGCCATTAATGGCGGAAAAAGGAGAGCTGGGTTCGGGCAAATTCGAGCCCGAACCCTAACCTAAACATCCCTAAGATCTAAGCATGAAGAGAGAGGTGAGGGAGGACCTTCCCGACGACATTGCAACGTGAGGAGCGGCGGGGAACCATGGCGGCGGCGACGACGCTTCTCTCTTGGTTTTCACGGCTAAAGCTCGGTTTCCAGCTCCAGGCTCGGTCTCTCTATCTCTCTCTGCTGCTCTCCTTGTCCTGAGGGTGAGGAAGTGAGGGATAAAAAGTGGGGAGATGAAGTAAAAAGGGGGGGGGGTGATAATTCCTATGTGAGAGGTGGTGGGTTTGCCTTGTTTTTGTCACCAAGCATGCATGGGTGGGCCCCACTCCATCCAGCTCCTTCTCCATGTCTCCATGGGTCGGCCAGCCCATGTGGGGGCTGATGGCATGGGTCCAAGTGGCTCATTTCCCTTAAACACCCTTAAATATACCCCTTTCTCTCTCCTAAATTATTCTTTAATTTTGAGATTCTCTCTCTCTATCCTAGTCACTAAGTTGGCTGGTCAATCTCCTATTGGCAGCCCACATGTTTATTTCATCTACCAAAATATGGTTAGCCCAAGTGAGTTGGGCTTGAGCTTGAGTTAGCCCATTTGGGCTAGCTTGACCCAAACTTAAGCTAGGGTTGACTTAGGTCAATTTGGTCTTTGAGGTTGGCCCAAATGGGTACTTGGTGACCCATTGGACTCCCCTAAGGCCTAGGTAGGGTTGTCTTGGCCCTTTGGAGGTCACTTGACCCTTTGGAAGGACACTTGACCACTTTAGGGCTAGAGTTGACTTTGGTCAACTTAGCCTTTTTGGTTGGCCCCAATGGGTCCTTGGTGACCCATTGGCCTCTCACTAGGGTTATGAAGGTATGTGTGGGGTCCACTTGGCTAAGGGAACTTCAATTGGCCCTGATGCAGGTCTGTTTGACCCAATATAGGTTAGGTTGACCCATTTAGGGTTAGAGTTGACTTTGGTCAACTTAGCCTCGTGAGTGGACCCCAATGGGTCCTAGGTGACCCATTGACCTCACGCTAGGGTTAGGTGGGCTTGGGTGGGGTCCACTTGGCTTGGGGATGATCAATTGACCCAAAGTAGGTTAGTTTGACCCACTTAGGGTTAGGGTCGACTTGGGTCAACTTAACCCCTTTGGCTGCCCTCCATGGTTCTTTAGTGCTCTAATGGATCTTATAATGGGTTTATGAGACCATGGTGGGGTCTTGAAGTCTTGGTGAAGCCTCATTGTTATCTTAAACTAAGGTTCAGGAATTTACTATTTGCAGACCATAGTGGTCTCACCCACATTCTTAGGTTTTCTTGGTCTTCTTGGGCTTCCTAGGGTTTGGTCATGACCTAGCCATGGCCAGAAACCACACTTAGGGGTCTAGTTGGAAATGGGATGTTACAAATCCCAATAAACAAAACAAAGATTTCGTCCCCGAAATCAAGGTTAGGCCTACGGGAATTTCTACCGAAGAAAAGAAACTTGTAACATCCCATAAGAAGTGGAAGATTGCATTTCGACGCCATGTTTGCTAAGTGGGGTTCAAAGGAAAAAAACTTAAATATATGACCAATTCGCTCAATTGGCGAAACCAAGATCCCAATAAACAAAAGATTAGTCTCTACTCTTCCTAGAGCAGCCTTACGAGTTTAAAGCAGGAAATTAAATTAAACATCTTGAGGGGTTGTGAGGTATACCTGACTGAATAGCTCCGGATATCTTTCCTGCATCAGGTCCTGTGGCTCCCAAGTATCCTCCTCTCATCCGTGGTTCCTCCACAAGACCTTGACTAGCGGGATCTTCTTGCAGTGCAAGACTCATATCCCCTGGTCGTCGATCCGTATCGACTCCAAATGTACAGATCGATCCGAAGCTACCGGCCCATCAGTGGTCGTAATCTGCAACTCCAGGCGTAGTAGAGCCCTCCTGAGTGAAGACGCGTGAAAGACGTCATGCAAGCCGGCCATCTCCGGTGACAGCTCCAGCCGGTAAGCTAGGGGACCGATCCGCTCCAGGATCTTGAACGGCCCCATGTACCTCGGGCTAAGCTTCTTCCGCCGACCACGTACTCGTGAAACCCCGTGCATCGGCTGGATCTTCAAGAACACCCGATCCATTGCCTGAAACTCCACAAGACGATGTCGAGCGTCATAATATTTCGTCTGTCTGTTCTGCGCCTCCAGCATTCTATCCCGTATCAGCCGTACCTGCGCCTCAGTATCCTCGATAAAGTCAATGCCCACAATCTTCAGACCCCCGTCTTGTATCCAAGACAACGGAGTCCTACACTTCTACCCATACAATGCCTCATACGGAGCCATCCGTATACTAGACTGATGACTGTTATTGTACGAAAACTCCACTAGGAGCAATATCCTCTCCCAGGGCTCGCCACGGTCCACAATACACAGTCTCAGCAGGTCCTCCAGTGTCCGGTTGGTGCGCTCTGTTTGCCCATCTGTCTGGGGGTGGAAGGCCGTACTGAAAGTCAGTCGAGTACCCAAGTATGACTTGGGCACCCCATGGTATCGCACAAACTGCTTTATGAACCTCCGTGTCAGTACTCTGACAGCATCCTCCTTCCTGATCGGGATGAACCTAGCCACCTTCGTCAGTCGGTCAATGATTACCCAGATAGAATTATTTCCCGCCCGTGATCGAGGGAGGCCATGGATGAAGTCCATCGCGATATCCTCAAATTTCCACTCCGGCACCGGGAGTGGCTGCAATAAACCAGTGGCATGTCTGCACTCTGCCTTCACTAACTGGCACGCCTCGCAGTGGGTCACGAAGTAGGTGATGTCCTTCTTCATGCCCGGCCAGTATAGAGTCTTCTTCAAATCCGCCGCCATCTTAGTGATCCCAGGATGTATAGAATATCTGCTATGATGAGCCTCGGCCATGATGTCCTCCCGAATCTGGCCTCCATCAGGTATGTAAGTCCGACCTCTGAAACATATCAGATCATCTCGTATCGTGTAGTCTCCAACTGAGCCTGCCTCCAAGGCCCGGAAAATCGGCTCTAGCTTGGCATCCCGCCTCTGCCAATATCTGACTCTGTCATGTATATCATAGGTGTGCTTGTAGCGGCCAGGTACTCCTTGTACCACTCAGGGTCATCAGATGATACTAGAGTGATATGCATCTCTTCAAAACTCCGTAGTAGCTCCATGGACATAAGCTGGGGCCCTGCTCCAGAAGTGGAAGCTCTCCGGCTCAGTGCATCGGCCACCACGTTGGCCTTACCAGGATGGTAGTGCATCTCGTACTGATAGTCCGCTAGAAACTCCACCCATCTGCGTTGTCGGATATTCAGTTCCTTCTGCGTATCCACATATTTCAGATTTTTATGATCTGAAAATATATCGCAGTGGACACCATAGAGGTAGTGCCGCCAGACCTTCAAAGCAAATATAACCGCTCCCATCTCCAAATCATGAACTGGGTAGTTCTTCTCATGTTTCTTCAGCTGGCGGGAGGCATAAGCGATCACATGTCCCTTTAGCATCAAAACTGCTCCCATGCCCTGGTAGGAGGCATCTACATAAACCTGAAATCCTTCTCTCCCCGAGGGGAGGGCAAGTATCAGAGCCGAAGTGAGTCGACTTTTCAGCTCTTGGAATGCCGACTTGCACTGTGGTGTCCAAACAAATGGTACATCCTTCCTTGTCAGAGAGGTAAGTGGGAGGGCAAGTCTAGAAAAACCCTCTATGAACTTCCGGTAGTAGCCGGCAAGTCCTAGGAAGCTCCGTACGTCCGCAGCTGTCTTCAACTGTGGCCAATCTCGGACTGCCTGAATCTTGGCCGGATCTACTGCCAACCCTGCTCCACTAATAACATGTCCAAGGAAGGCCACCTCCTTCAGCCAGAACTGGCATTTGCTGAATTTGGCATCTAACTTATGTTCCCGTAGCTTCTCCAAGGTCAGCGTCAAATTCCTCGCGTGCTCCTCCTCGGTCCTCGAGTAAATGAGGATGTCATCGATGAAAACAATGAAAAACACATCTAGATATGTCTCGAAGACCCGGTTCATGAGAGTCATGAATGCCGACAGCGCATTCGTGAGCCCGAAGGGCATCACGGTAAACTCGTAGAGTCCATACCTGCTGCTAAAAGCAGTCTTCTGTATATCCTCCTCTCGAATCCTCAACTGATAATAGCCCAATCGCAAGTCCAACTTCGAGAAGAAGTGGGCTCCCTCCAACTGGTTGAACAGCTCTTCTATCCTTGCCAGAGGATAAGTATTCCTGACCGTTAACTGGTTCAACGCCCGGTAATCGATACACAATCTGAGTGTTCCATCTTTCTTCTTGACAAACAGCACTGGGGTTCCCCATGGCGAGGAGCTCGGCCGGACAAACCCGGCTTCCACCAACTCCTGCAGCTGACTCTGGAACTCTGTCGTCTCCCTTGGGTCCATGCAGTAGGGAGCTCTGGATACCGGCTTGGCCCCTGGCATAAGCACTATCTGGAAATCCTGCTCTCTGTGCGGGGGTAGTCCTGGTAGTTTCTCCGGGAAGACGTCCGCAAAATCCCGCACCACGGGAATGTCGGATATAGATCCCTTGACCTCCGCCATCTCGAAGAGAATCTGATAAATCTCGTCGCCCTGCATGTGTGCCTTGACAGCCTGAATAGATGATAAGAATATATGGGAGGCGGGTCTAATACCTTCCATCACGACGAACGAGTCCCCATGCCTCAGGGTAATCCTCTTGGCCAAGCAGTCAATCTGGGCATGTTTCCATTGGAGCCATGTCATACCCAGAATCAGATCATAATCAGGCAGCAACAGAATTGTCACTGGAGCTTCGAAGGGTTTCCCGCCTATCCATGCCTCCAGGTTGCAATGGGATGATGCGAACAGCTCCGACCCGTCGGGTAGTCGTATCCGTAACATCTGGGTTGTGATCCTCTCCACGCCTCCTAACCCTTGGATAAAGTTCTCCGACACAAACGAGTGCGAAGCACCCGTGTCGAAGAGAGTGTGTGTGGGCTTGCCGCAAATGAAGACGATGCCTGAAATTGTAAATTTACTTAGAGTCCTATTTCTGGTTTTCCTGCCTAGTCTTAATAATTCAAGTTCATGAAACTACTTTTCTAGGAAGGAAAGAACTTAAGTAAAAAAGAAAACTTTTGGTCATACCTGTAATCACTTACTCCGGGTTCCTGGGTTGAGCCAGGTCCAGTGCAAAAATCTGCTGTCCTTCCGGCCTACGGTCTCTACCCTGATATCTGCATCCTTGGCCACGTCCTCGGCCTCCATAATGCTGAGCCAGTGGGGCAATCTGCGGTGCTGGTGGGGGAATCCCTCTCACGGGACAGTTTCTCTGGATGTGCCCCACCTGATGGCAGTGGTAACATTCCGGCGGTGTGTAAGACCCACCTCCCGGTCTCCGCACATCTCTCATCTGAATAGGCTGAGGGGCCAGCGTCACCTGCTCCCTTGGCTCCTGCCTCACCTCCTATCGAGGCTGATCCTCCACCTTTTGTACCTCTGGCACACGACCTCGCCACTGATCGTTCCGGGCTCCCCAGCTCTGATCCTCCGTTGGCCGCTTCCGGCCTCTGGTGGTGAGCCAATCTGCCTCTAACCTTTTTGCCATCTCCAGAATACGAGTGATAGGCCCGTCCGAAACGAAAAAAGGGCATCCCTCATGTCTTCTCATAAACCTTTGTAGAACCTCTTGGTGTACGGTGACTCATCTAGCTGGTAAGAGTTTGCAAAATGGGCCAGATGATTAAAGTCTCGATGGTACTCCACCACCGTCCTGGAACCTTGCTTCAACTGCAAGAAACGGTCCTCCAGCTCATCTCGGGCCGACTGCGGAACTAAGTGCTCCAACAGCATGGGCATGAACTCCTCCCACGTCACCTCGGCTGCCTCCCTATCAGCAAAGGTAGTCTCTAGAACTGTCTTCCACCACCGTTTGGCATGGGACTCCAAGCAGGAAACAACCAGTGGCACCCTTTCCTCCCAAGGGCTCCGTATCCCTGTCAGCATCTCCTCCGTGATGTCTAGCCATTACTCTGTCTGAACTACCCCCTATGTCCCCAAGTTGGACGGGGGAGAGAGTCCTCGAAAGATGCTGGGCTAGTTGGCTCCCGGAATAGGCTGCGGCGCCGGGGCCTGTTGGTTCCTGAAGGCTTCCAAGATAGCCGTCAGAGTCTGTCCCATGTCAGACTGTAGGAACTGAGTGGGAACCGGTGGCGGTGGTGCAACTTCCGGAATCTGTGTAGGCAGTGCTGGAGGCTGTGCCACAAAATTTATCGTCAGAAATTTGTTTCAACCTTAACTAAAAAATGGACAATTATATATGTGATCCCCAAATGGGCACACCACTGCTTCCGCTGCTTAGTTTGTCCCCAAACTAAACTCGTGCGGGGGTGACCCAGGGGTTGTGGACTGTTACTTTTCGATCGAGGTTCGCTTTGATACCACTTGTAAGACCCCTCCTTTTTTTTCAATTTAAAACCCCGGGATCTTATGCCCAGAACTGCCGCCTTGCGGTAACACCTTCGCACCCGGGAAGGTCGTTACTACAAGACGCCGATCCTGCTGGCCAAATCGATCGCAGCTGTAGCAAAAAGTAGCAGTGCAAGAGAAGATAAGTCCACAGCAAATCACATATATATATATAAATCTTCACTAAGGGTGTGTCCACATAATAGTAAAGTGTACAGAAATAAAAGGGTTGAAGCCCGGTACATCAATATCCTCACTACAGATCTCTCATGCAGAAGCAAAACAAAATAACTACTAGAAGTCGGAAATCACGGTCCCAGCTGGCTGTACTCCTTAGCTAGACTGCCCTATCTCCAATTGCATCGGTATCCTAGGCTGCTCCTCCATACTCGGCTCCACGATCCCCTAATATGATGTGGTTCGAAAATCATTAGTCAAAAAGACTAAGCCCTATCGTCCCCCACCCCTTCCCACATGCTCCTAGGCACCGAGCGGGGAGGAAGAAAGGAAAGGACGTGAAAGTGGAGAGAAATCAAAACAGGTGATAGGGGGACCTAACTAGCAAGTTACAATCATGTTGTAATAGGTAAAGTAAGAAAAGAATTTAGCCTTCACTTATGTGAGTACACATAAGCCAAGCGATCTTCTACAAGGATCCCATCGTATAAAATGTCTCATACCACTTTATACGTATGGGTGTCGGTTATCACAAGAAGTATATAAATATATTGAAATAACTTTAATTTATAAACTTGCTCACACAAGCTTATAGACCAAGGGGTCGTTTTGCAGGGCCTAATGTATAAGCGTCCCATACCACTTATACTTTAGGTGTCGGGGTTAAATGAATCGATTATGCTATGACATGCAAGTGGGTATGATGGACATGCAAGTGCAACACACACACCCGACTCTATGCACACAGACCTTTAGTTCCCCCTTTCGGAACCGTTAGCTCCCAGGATACCTCCGTAGTGGCAGACGGAAGCGGTGGGTTGGGCCTCACCCACCTTAAAATCAGTAAAAGCACTACCGGTCTGACCTATCGTACGCCTCAACGCTTGGTGCACTAAGCGGACTACCGCGTACTCTTGCCGACTGGACCGCCGGACTTAAGTTTGGCGAAGTGTAAAACCACACTTGCCGAGTCATCGTATAGGCGTCGATGCATCGACTAACCCATACTGAAGACCCAGCACCTTAACTTTCTTTCCTTTCATGCACATGCAAATTTATCGTATCAGTACCGAGCCAAAACTCCCCGGACCATCCCGTCCGTCACAAATATCAACCGAGCCAAAGCTCGCCGGACCAAAACGTCTGTCTCTTATTCCAAACCTCATCCCTTTGAACACCGCGGGATGGCGCCCCTTTGAACACCTCGGGACGACTTAACCAATTCCAATACTTGTCCAACTAGTGAGTGCAGTGTGAAACCCTATTTACTAAATTACTCTTTCGATTTGTTCTTTAAGGTTTGCGTTAACCCAGGAGTGCCCCCGGTATTCCCTGTGAAGTGCTCTCAAGGGGCACTAGGAACTGTGTTGGGATTACGCCAGCATTCCCTTTCGCAAGGTACTTATAATTATTGGTTGATTTCCCTTACCCCTTACCTTCTCATATTGCGATAGGCTAATCCTAAGGTAATTTAGACCTTTCACTCTCGTGGGAACGACGATCTTTTGTCGAACTCGCTTACCTTCTAACACACATCAACTCGATTCCCACCACTCCTTAGAACCTTCTATGGTGACTCATCTACTTTCATTCCAAACAATTCAGCTCGACTAACTCTACACTAATCCAACTCTGATCCTAATACAACTTTTCCCCAAATTACTATTTGTAGACCAACCTATACTAAGGATATTCATGATAGGATGTCCTTCAAATTTTCATCCGAATGACCTAGGATTATTACTGGAGACCTATCATGACATAAATGATTTAATTCCAGAATATTGTATTTTCCTCAATTAATCTTCTATTTAAATAAATTCTTACAAGAGCCAATTATAGTCAAGTTGATCATGAAGTATACATTTTTGACATGATTAATGTTTCATAAATTCATGATAATATTCCATATATCTAAAAGTGAAAATTCCCAAGTTTGACATTTTCTACAAACATTTAAGGGGCCTAAAATTATTTTAGCAGTAAATTCCAATATTCCAAGATTTGTAAATCAACTACTTGATATTTTCATCCAAATAATTTGCGTTAAATATATTATACTACTACAGTCCTAAAATTATCACTGGAAAACTTCCATGATTTTTCACAGAATATTTAATTCTAAATAAATTCAATACAAAAATCAACAAAGAGCATAATTGTGAATCAAGTACTATAATTATACTTCAAAAACTCCTAATTAAATTCCTAATAGTAGATATCATGCTAAAATCATCAGTGGCCAACATTCACATTTTTACAAGTTAAATTTTTCTTTAAATGAATTATTTACCAAGTATGACCTTTACAAAATTTATGAAGGAAGCAATATATAAAATCCTTTAAAAATTATAATAAAATTCAGCTACCTTTATTTAGGTCAAAACCCTCTACTGCCCAAATTCTACTAGATTCCATTTAAACTAAATGATCAAATTAAACCAAATACTAAATTGGGCATTTTGATAATTAACAAAGGAAATACCATGAATATAATCTGTAAAATTCTAATAAAAATATCTAGGGCTTCAACTCACCCTAAGATTCATTCTACCCCATTCTCACAATTTTTAGATGAGGTTAAGTTACTGTTTTGACCTAGTAGTGCTTCTATCCTAAAACTAGGGTTTGACTTTTGAGGTACTTAACTACTTCTAAATTTCCTAACATTTCAACCAGAGGCTTAAATATATCTAAGTTAACTCTCTACTGAATTACAAGGCCATACAAGGGCATTTGCCCCTATGTCCTTCACAACCCCCTAAAGGTCCATACTTAGGGTGTGAACTTGGGTCCAAGGGTAAGTCAACCCTAATTCCTCCATTTTCCCCAAAGAGGGGAGGGTACTTAAGTTAATACTAAGTCAGTGGTCCAAAAGGTTCTGTGCATTCAATATTTCATTTTTTCCTTCTTTTGGCTATAAGCACACCAAGTCCTTTACGAGCCAACACATGCAAGGGGTTTCCCTAACTTGCTGTGATCCATATGGGCTGAAACTTTAACCATGCCATAATAATGTCCTCATGGACATGCCACCAAAAATTGGGGCCTTTTGGAGTTGAACTTATCCAAGAATCACTTAAACAAGCCTATGGGTAATTTGGTAATTTCATCTTAATTTTAATTCCAATCAGTCCCATTTTTGGGCAGGGCCTAAATATGCCCTAAACTAGTTACTTACCAAACTCTCAGGTCATTTGGGCCTCTGGATGGGCTTGGGCATCCCTTTCAAATTTCTACATTTTGCTATTTGCAGCCCAATGCCATTCACTTTTTAGATCTTGCAAGTGAGATATCTCAACATGCAAAGGGATAAATTTTCTATTTTTTTACCATAGGTCTAATATACTCCTAAGGGCAGGCCACCACAATTCGGGGCATTTTGAAGTTGAACTACTCTAAGAATCACCTAAACAAGCCTAGGGGTATTTTAGTAATTTCCCCCTAATTTTATTTCCAATTAGTCCCATTTTTGGTAAGGGCCTAATAATGCCCTAAAACAGTTACTTCCCAAAATCCCAGGTCATTTGGGCCTCTGGATGGGCTTGGGCATCACTTTCAAATTTCTGCATTTTGCTATTTGCAGCCCAAAGCCATTCAATTTTTCAGATCTTGCAAGTGAGATATCTCAACATGCAGCAGACTAAATTGCCTGATATTTCTACCATAGGTCTAATATACCTTTAAGGGTAGGCCACCAAAATGTGGGGCATTTTGGAGTTGATATGCTCCAAAAATCAACAAACTTTAAGTTATCAAATTCTGACTAAAACTATAGAATTATTTTCCCCAAAAATTCCCATTTTTGGGGAGGGCCTAGATATGCATAATTAAGCCACATTCCCAAAATGTCCGCCTATTTGGACGTAGGGTTTGGGCAGGGCACTCATTTTAGTTTCTGACCTATCCTAGGACCAGCCCTAGGAAAATGGCTCTATATTGCCGTAGACGTAACCAAAAATTATGTGTAACATATCAAATTAAAGGTGACTTCAAGACCTACAAATTTCATGTTGGGAACAGTTTATTAAAAAGGCTGTATGTGCCATACATATTGACATGCAAATGTCCGATATAAAGGACATAAAATACACCATTCATTAACTTAAATAATTCCTGGATTTATATATATGCATGGCACAGATCTTGACGCAGATGGACGGCTGCTGCTCATCTTCTCCGATTGCATGAATCCAGCCCGAGCATTTCACGGGGGCTTTCCAGGCAGCTACCGACGGCGCCTCCACCGGCAAACGTCTCCTCCCCCCTCACGGTGGTGGGGGCGACCTTTTGCCGGCGGCTAGGGCGGCGGGAGGTGGCGGTGACACCTCACCCGAGAACTCTAAAACGCCATTAATGGCGGAAAAAGGAGAGCTGGGTTCGGGTTCATTCGAGCACGAACCCTAACCTAAACATCCCTAAGATCTAAGTATGAAGAGAGAGGTGAGGGAGGACCTTCCCGACGGCCTTGCGACGTGAGGAGCGGCGGGGAACCATGGCGGCGGCGGTGGCGCTTCTCTCTTGGTTTTCACGGCTAAAGCTCGGTTTCCAGCTCCAGGCTCGGTCTCTCTATCTCTCTCTGCTTCTCTCCTTGTCCTGAGGGTGAGGAAGTGAGGGGGAAAAGTGGGGAGATGAAGTAAAAAGGGGGGGGGGTGATAATTCCTATGTGAGAGGTGGTGGGTTTGCCTTGTTTTTGTCACCAAGCATGCATGTGTGGGCCCCACTCCATCCAGCTCCTTCTCCATGTCTCCAAGGGTCGGCCAGCCCATGTGGGGGCTGATGACATGGGTCCAAGTGGCTCATTTCCCTTAAACACCCTTAAATATACCCCTTTCTCTCTCTCCTAAATTATTCTTTAATTTTGAGATTCTCTCTCTCTCTCCTAGTCACTAAGTTGACTGGTCAATCTCCTATTGGCAGCCCACATGTTTATTTCATCCACCAAAATATGGTTAGCCCAAGTGAGTTGGTCTTGAGCTTGAGTTAGCCCATTTGGGCTAGCTTGACCCAAACTTAGGCTAGGGTTGACTTAGGTCAATTTGGTCTTTTAGGTTGGCTCAAATGGGTCCTTGGTGACCCATTGGCCTCCCCTAAGGCCTAGGTAGGGTTGTCTTCGCCCTTTGGAGGTCACTTGACCCTTTGGCAGGACACTTGACCACTTTAGGGCTAGAGTTGACTTTGGTCAACTTAGCCTTTTTGGTTGGCCCCAATGGGTCTTTGGTGACCCATTGGCCTCTCACTAGGGTTATGAAGGTATGTGTGGGGTCCACTTGGCTAAGGGAACTTCAATTGTCCCTGATGCAGGTCTGTTTGACCCAATGTAGGTTAGGTTGACCCATTTAGGGTTAGAGTTGACTTTGGTCAACTTAGCCTCGTGAGTGGACCCCAATGGGTCCTAGGTGATCCATTGACCTCACTCTAGGGTTAGGTGGGCTTGGGTGGGGTCCACTTGGCTCGGGGATGGTCAATTGCCCCAAAGTAGGTTAGTTTGACCCATTTAGGGTTAGGGTCGACTTGGGTCAACTTAACACCTTTGGCTGCCCTCCATGGGTCCTTAGTGCTCTAATGGATCTTACAATGAGTTGATGAGACCATGGTGGGGTCTTGAAGTCTTGTTGAATCTCCATGGTTATCTTAAACAAAGGTTCAGGAATTTACTATTTGCAGACCATAGTGGTCTCACCCACATTCTTAGGTTTTCTTGGTCTTCTTGGGCTTCCTAGGGTTTGCTCATGACCTAGCCATGGCCAAAAACCACACTTAGGGGTCTAGTTGGAAATGAGATGTTACACCTTGGGCTTAGCTTCTTCAAGCGCCGTACCCGTGAGACACCCTTGAACGGCTTAATCTTCAAGTACACCCAGTCGCCAAAAGCGAACTCTACGTTCCTATGCTTGGCATTATAATACTTAGCTTGCCGGTTCTGAGCGATTAGCAATCTTTCTCGAATAGTTCGTACCAACGAGGTTGCATCTTCCACTTATTGCTGCTTGTATAGCTTCGACTCACCCGTTTCTAACCACGATAACGGCGTGCGACATCTTCTACCATAAAGGGCCTTGAAGGGCGCCATTTGAATGCTCTCCTGATAGCTATTGTTGTAAGCGAATTCCACCAAGTACAGGTGATCTTCCTACTGCTTCCCGAAATCCAGGATGCACATGCGAAGCATGTCTTCCATCATCCTGTTGACTCTTTCGGTCTGACCATCCGTCTGCGGATGAAAGGCTGTGCTGAAACTCAGCTTTGTTCCCAACATCTGTTGCACCAACCTCCAATCATTGGACGTGAACCGCACATCACGGTCACCCACGATGCTGTGGGGCACACCGTGAAGCTGCACAATATTATCCACATACATTCTTGCCAATTTCTCCACAGAATCATTCTTCCTATACGGAATGAAGTGCGACACTTTCGTCAAACGATCTACGACCACCCAGATGGCGTCGTTTCCCTTCTGCAACCTTGGCAACCCATACACAAAGTTCATAGTAATATCGTCAAACTTCCACTCCAGAATAGGCAAGGACTTCAAGAAACCTCCAGGCTTCTGGCACTCCGCCTTTACTAAGGCGCATGTTTGACACTTCTCCACATACAGTGCCACATCCTTCATAAGTCCTGGCCACCAGAACAATTTCTTCATATCACGATACATCTTCGTGCTCCCCGGGTGAATCGTGTACTTGGTATGATGAACCTTGTACATCAATTTCACTCGCAGTTTGTCCACATTTGGGACGCAAAACCGACTGTCCTTCCATAACAATCCATCCACGACATCAAATTTGGAATTTGACCCATCCAAAGCCTCAACCATGATTTGTTTCATGTGGCCATCCAAATCCAGAGCCTGCTGAATCCGGTAAGCCAGGTCACACTGAACTTCTGTCCCATTCAATAGCATTTCGGCACTAGACTGCTTGTCAACACAAGAGATCTCTAATGCCTCCAACTCCCGAACCAAACGCTCGTCATGAACCGACAGCCAGTTGGCTTGAGTCGGGGCCCTGCGACTCAACGCATCCTCAACTGCATTGCCTTTTCCAGGCACATAATGAATCTTGAATGTGTAGTCCCCCAAGAACTCCATCCATCTCCACTGTCGCATGTTCAGATCCTTCTGATCCAACAAGTACTTTAGGCTCTTGTGGTCGGTATAAATATCGACCTTAACCCCAAATAAGTAATACCTCCACAAATTCAGGGCAAATATTACGGCCGCTAACTCCAAGTCATGGACTGGATAATTCCTCTCATGCACCTTCAGCTATCGCGAGCCATACTCTATCACACTTCCATGCTTTAGTAGAACACAGCCCAATCCACTGCCCGAAGCATCGCTGTAGATCTCAAAGCCTTCGGTCCCACTTGACGAACTTAGAACTGGCGTCGTGGTCAACCGACTCTTCAACTCTTTGAAAGCTTGTGCGCACTCCGGCGTCCAAACAAACTTCTGCTCTTTCCTCGTCAAAGTCGTGAGGAGTAACGCTATCCGCGAGAAGTTCTCCACGAAGCGCCTGTAATAGCCGGCAAGCCCCAGAAAACTCCGGACTTCCGATATCGTAGACAGCATAGGCCACTCTCGTATAACAACAATCTTGGCTGGATCCACCGCAATTCCCTCTCCACTAACTATGTGACCAAGGAACGCTACTGAGGACAACCAAAACTCGCATTTGGAGAACTTGGTGTACAGTTGATTTCTCCTCAGCATCTCCAACACCAAATGCAGATGCTTAAAGTGATCCTCCTCATTATGCGAGTACACCAATATATCGTCGATGAAGACGATCACAAAGTGGTCTAGGTACTCCTTGAAAGTCCTGTTCATCAGATCCATGAACACTGACAACGCATTAGTCAGCCTAAACGGCATGACCGTAAACTCATAATGTCTGTATCTAATACTAAAAGTTGTCTTGGGGATATCACTTTCTCTGATCCTCAGCTGATAATACCCGGACTTAAGATCCAATTTCGAGTACACCGACAACCCAACTAATTGATCGAACAAATCATCAATTCTCGGGATTGGGTACTTGTTCTTCTCCGTTAACTTGTTCAGCTCCCGATAATCGGTACAGAGTCTCAAAATTCCGTCCTTCATCTTCACAAAAAGGACCGGTGTGCTCCAAGGCGACGAACTTGGACGCACATAACCCGGTTCCAAAAGCTCTTGAAGTTGTACCTTCAGCTCCGCCATCTCCTTAGGCGCTAGCCGATACGGAGAGCGTGACATAGGTTTCGCACCTGGCACTAGCTCAATAGTGAAGTCTATCTCCCGTTGAGTTGGGGCTCCAGGGAGATCGCTAGGGAACACATCACGGTATTCGTATACCACTGGGATGCTTTCCAAAGTAGGCTTAGGCTTCGAAGCCTCCACTAGCGTGAAGAACAGCTCTGCACCAACAAGAACCGCCCTAAGCACCTGAAGAGCAGACATCAAAGTCTTTCTCGAACCTTTCAAGCCCGCAAATGTCGTCTCACGACCCATTCCCAGCTTAACCTCCTTGCAATTGCAATCAATATATGCTTGCTGCTCCGAGAGCCAGTCCATACCAAATATCATGTCGAACTCCACCAGCGGCAGTAACGACGCTTTCAAGTCGAACTCCTGACTCCCAATACGAATCTTTATGCCACAGACTCTATCTGCGCGCATTGAACACCCATTCTGCAACAACACATCCAGTTTGTCCTTTGCCATCGAAGAAGGTACTCCGATGCGCGATATAAATCCTTCAGACAAAAAGGAGTGTGAAGCACCCGTATCAAAGAGTACTCTCGCCGTATTATCACAAATAAAAACAAAGCCTATACAAGCCGTAATAAGGTAACGCTCGCAAGGTAATAAGTATTTAAAGCTAACTTTCTATAAATTTAAACCGTACATGTCACCACGTCTGCTTTTTTGATGGCCTCCTGTTGGCCAAGGTTATAGACTCTAGGTTGAGCCGGAGCATAATGGGATGCGGTTGAATCCACTTGTAACGCCCCGAAAATTATATTTGAGTCGGTCGCGTAAAAAGGGATTTTTGGTGCCTGTATAAGGGTACACGTCCTAGGACACGGGAGTGTCCAAGGCCGTGTCTGGCTAGTGTTTTAGTCGTTTTCATCCCGAGAAGGACACGACTAATAACACGGCTAATTGACACGGGCGTGTCCTTTGACACGGGCGTGTGCCTAACCGTGTCTGTGCCCGTGTTCTGCGTTCGACGATCGACGATAGTTGCTTGATGATTTTCGGGTGACACGGGCGTATTCATACCCGTGTCCGTACCCGTGTTCAGTTGGGTCGTGTCCGTTGTCGTGGCGGTTATATGTGACACGCCCCTAGTCACGGGTTTGTCGAGGATCCGACACGGGCGTGTCAAGTTGAGACATGGGCGTGTCTTAGCCCGTGTGAGTCTCTGTGTCCGACAATCGTGCCTGGATCGAGGCACACGGCCTGGGACACGGCCGTGTGCCAAGCCGTGTTCGGCCCAGGTTTGGAGATTTTTGAGCGGATCTGAGCCGTTCGTTTTCTTTAAATAAGATCCAACGGCCCAGATGGTTTCCTTCTTTGTTAAGGCCGGGAATAGGGGAGTTAATCCTTCATTTCTCTCCAAGGCTTTCTTTTTCCAAGGTGTTAGAGAGAGAAGGTGTAACGTTCCGAATCGCTCTAGGCCCCTAGTGTGTGTGTTTTTGAGTCAGGAGGGTTTACTCGAGTCCTGAGAAGTGCAGGGAATGGGACTGCACTTGTGGAGAAGTGGAGAAATCAGTGTAAAAGACACGAGTAGTGACACGGGTAGTGACACGGGCGTGTCCCTACCCGTGTGCGTCGAGTTGAGCTCGACGAGCCGTGTCGAGATCGTCGAACTGTGTCGACACTAAGTGACACGGGTAGTGACACGGCCGTGTCCCTACCCGTGTGCATCGAGTTGAGCTCGACGAGCCGTGTCGAGATCGTCGAACTGTGTCGACACTAAGTGACACGGGTAGTGACACGGCCGTGTCCCTACCCGTGTGCGTCGAGTTGAGCTCGACGAGCCGTGTCGAGATCGTCGAACTGTGTCGACACTAAGTGACACGGGTAGTGACACGGCCGTGTCCCTACCCGTGTGCGTCAAGTTGAGCTCGACGAGCCGTGTCGAGACTGACGGGCTGTGTCGACACCAAGTGACACGGGTAGTGACACGGCCGTGTCCCTACCCGTGTGCGTCGAGTTGAGCTCGACGAGAAGTGTCGAGATGCAACCCGAGAAGTACACGGCCAAGGACACGGCCAGGCACACGGCCGTGTCATGTGGACACGGGTCGGGACACGGGCGTGTCCCTACCCTTGTCAAGTATTGAACCGACATGGAAACTGTCGTTGCCGCTTCGCCAAGCAGGACACGGGTAAGGACACGGCCGTGTCCCTACCCGTGTCACATTTTATATATATAGGGGAGAGAAAACCCTAGCCGTTTTCATTCTCTTTTCTTCCCCTATTTCCAGTGAGAACTCCTGTGAGAGGGAAAACCGCAGGAGCAAGTCCTACCGAAGGAGATCCGCCATCGCCGTGAAAGAGAAGATGCCGCCAAGGAGAACTACGAGATCCATGGCTAGAAATGGTGGTACCGCTGGAGCCAATGTGAGTTTCCTACCCTCTCCCTTGGTGCTAGATCTTAGATATTTAGGAGAGACATCGGTTCAAGAGAGCTTGATGGAGAGGAGAAGATTTCTAGGTTTAGCCATGCTAGGATTTGAATCCTAGATTTTAGATCTCTTCAACCCTTCCCCTTTTCTTCAATACGACGATGGGTGAATGGTTTCGTGAGGAGTTTTGGCCCTTGAGGTTGAATAAGGGAGGAGGACATTTCTGGAAAAATTTAGGAAGGATCGCTTGAGGAGGAAGACGGACCGATGCCGTTCATTTTCTTTAAGATGCGCGCAGAATCTGTATTCTGCGCGCAGCGATCTTCTAGGCCATTGTCTTGTAGGATATGTGCAGATCTGGGCTTTTGGCTAAACACGAAAGTTGTAGCCCTCGGAAATACCTTTCCAACGAGTGGTTGCACGACTTCAGGTGATGTCTGTGGCCCCGGGAAAACCTAATCGAGTTTGCTGTCCGGCAAATCCTGTACACAGAAATTGTGTTTTGTGCGCAGTGAACGTTGAAGCCGATTTCGAGTACGTTAATGTCAGATCTGGGTTGTGACCTGAATATGAAAGTTGTAGATCATGGAAATACCTTTCCAACGAGGGGTTACACGCCTCCAACGGATTCCTGTAACTTCAGGAAACTCCGGTCGAAGTTGCTGTCCAGTGCTAATCCTGCGCTGAAATTCTGGGTCTCTACATACATTGTGGATTTGAAATTGGTGGATCCAATGTCGCAATTAATTCGTGGTTTTGGTGAAATAATTTTATGTTAACCACTAAGCGTTATGGATGATAATATTTACTGTTTTAGAAATCAATTTATTATTGCAAGATAGCTTGAGGCCTGTTGATTTCCTTATGTTTAATTGGATTGATTTGATAATACTTCGGTAGGTTGTCGTAAGAGCAAATCTTGTTTATATCATGTTGAAATCACTTGGGATGATATATAGATGGGTAACCCATGGCCATGCATATGTTTTATATCGGATTGAATTCAGGAGTCCAATACTTAGAGAGTCGTCTCCCTACGGGTAGTATTGTGAAGGGATGTAAGTGCGGTGTTGACCGTCACTTGTTTTGGTTATGTTCAGATAGGTAAGGATGGATGGTTGGGTTGTGTCCTCGTGTTTACTTCCGAGGCCCCTTCCATGATATGTTGATGTGGTATGTGCATGTGGTGTGAGTCGACACGCGGTGTCGTAATCCTGGGTTAAGGATAGTGTGGCAGGTCTACGGGCTCGCCAGTCGTCACACCGACGGGAGTTGGCAGTTAGACTTGGTCGGTTTGGGCTGTGTCCTCGGTGTTCACGTCCCGAGGCCCCTCCGGCCATGTGAACGGTTGGGCTGTGTCCTCGTGCCTTCTTCTGAGGCCCCTTCCGGGTCACGCAAGGCCAGTTCGGGCTGTGTTCTTGGTGCACATCTACCCAAGACCCCGCTGGGCCATAGTACGCATGGGCTCCGCTGTTGTGTTCTTAGCGTTGAGGCGTACGGAGGCCTAGGTAAAGTAGTGTGATACCCGCCTAGTAGTAGAAGTGCCCGTTCTACTGTCACCGCCTGGCCACGGCGGCTGATGCCTGAGAGGTTAGCTACCTGCTCGAAAAGTGGGAACTATAGTCTGTGTCGACATAGCAATTGCATGGGTGTGCATGGGTGAGTCATTGCATAGCATTCATAGCATTTCATATCATTGCACAACAAGATCCTCATCGTATAAGTTTGTATGGGCACTCTTATACGATGAGTTACTTTTATGTAACCCGATCCTTAACTTATAAGTTTGTATGGGCATTCTTATAAGTTAAGTTACTTTCCTGCTGTTACTTATACTTGCTAGTTTAGTGTAGCTCTTACATAAATGTTGATTATGATGTTGTTACTCTTACACTACTGCCACCTGCTGTACTTCCTTTACTTGCATACTTGTTATATACTATACTCTTGTTCCTTTTCTCCGCCCGGTGCCGAGGAGTCGCCGGGGGAGCGGATGTGAAACCACTTAGTCGTTTCGACTAACGGTTGCTACGTCTTCCTTTTTAGGAGGTCACGCCGAAGGTAGAGCAGCCGCAGACTACGCCGCAGGACAGCCAGGCCAGGACGACAGGGCCTGATGTGACGGTGCCGTCGATACCGTCTGTTACTGATGTTAGTGTTTTGATTACTCTGATGTAGCCCGTTGGACAATGATTAGCTGTACTCTGATATTTTGTAGAAGCATGTTTAGCTTCTCTTTATTGATGTATTTGGACATTATAACTTAGTGTGGATTTGACTTCTCTTGCTTATCTATTTGGTTGGGTTGGCATGATATATTGATATGGTTGTAGCCGGCGGAATAGGCGTCTTGTGGTACAGGTTAGCCCGTGTGCTAATGCTACCGCAAGGCGGCTGTTCCGGGCATAAGACTCCCTCTTCGTGCCGTGTTTTGGGATCCGGGAGGAGGGGTCTTACAAATGGTATCAGTTTGCCACGATCTTCAACTAAGAAGTCATTCAACAGTGGTGCCACCCCCGTTTGGTTAGTCAGTTTGGGGACAAACTGACTTAGCGGAAGCAGTGGTGTGCCCATATGTAATTCACATTAAGTTTGTCCAACTTAGACCTTAAGTTTAGCCAACCTGACCACAAATTTGTCGTGTATGTGTAGGTTCCACTGCATGTTGAGCCGATGGGGGGTACTCCTACCCCTCCCATACCCACTCAGTTCGAACAATCTGAGTTGGGGCAGACGCTCACCGCCATTCTTAATGCTTTTAAGGCACAGCAGACTCCGGTGCAACAACAGGCCCCGAGCTCCAACTGGCTGAGCACCTTCCGGGCTCTCTCCCCTCCCGTCTACCTTGGGACGGAGTCAGCCGTACGTACAGAGGAGTGACTAGACACGATACAGGAGTTGTTGGCCGGTATCCGTTGCCCAGCCAACATGGCAGTGACATTAGCAGTGTCTGTCTTGGACTTACATGCGAAGAGGTGGTGGAAGTCCCTCATGGGCTCTACCTTCCAAGGCCGGATCTACACAGAGATAAGTTGGAGTGAATTCTCGGGTGTTTTCTTGGAGCACTTTATCCCTACATCGGCCCGAGATGAGCTTGAGCAGAGGTTCCTTCTACTAAAGCAGGGATCAAAGTCGGTTACAGAATACCAGCAGGAATTCCAGCATCTCGCAAGGTTTGCAGATTCTTATGAGTTGGATGACAGAGGTTATGCCAAACGTTTCTATAAAGGGTTGCGAGATCCCCTAAGGCAGTCCCTTTTATTTATAGCGGATGGTAGCTTGGCGGAGATCATTGATATGGCGAAAAGATTGGAGGCGGACCACCTGGGATGTAGTAAGAGGCCTGCGGAGGACGTGATGGAAGCCGGCCCAAGTAATAGAAGGAGACGGGACTTCAGAGGAGGAAGAGGTTATCAAAGAGGTGGAGGGCGTGTCCACCGAAACTATAGGGTGGAGCATCCAGTTCCGCAGCCGCCTGCGTTGCCTCCACCCCCACAGCCTCAGCGATTTCAACAACCTGAAGGGCGTCGTGGTCTGGTGTGCTTCGAATGCAACCAGCCGGGCCACATCCGGCGTTTTTGCCCGCAGCTATATGGGAACGCCCCTCCTGCTCTCCCTCCTGCTCTCCCTCCTGCTCTCCCTCCAGCAGCTCCACGAGGGCGGGGATATATGCGCGGTCGAGGTCGAGGACCGCCAAGAGGAAACCCCGGACCGGTCCGGGATCAGGTGTACGCGCTTGACATGGCGCAGGAACGGAACCCACAAGATGTGATTGCAGGCATGATTTAATTAATTTACATATTTGCATGGTCTAACTTGAATTGATTAGAACTTACTAGCCACTAGCAATAAGTTTTGGTTGTTGGCACTTAGGCACCGTGATTATTGGCGGGAAGACGGCCTATGCGCTGTTCGATACCGGCGCCTCACACTCCTTTGTGTCCGAGGATTTCATAAAAGACGTGGGGGATGTACAGTACTTCACTGGCATAGCCCGACGTGTACGCCTTCCGGATGGCTCGAAGATGATCGCGACCGCCAAGTGCGAGTTGGAGTTATTTATTGATGGGAAGGCCTTTGATACGCCGGCCACGGTTCTGAGAATGCCGGAGTTCGACATCATTTTGGGCATGGCATGGCTGGATTGGCACTTCGCGAGGATCGACTGCGCGGAGAAGCGGATCTATTTGAGGCATGGAGACTCTGACGTCATCTTCCAAGGTATTGGCTTCGCGCCACGTATGATATTATCTTCTATTCAGGCTGTAAAGGCTCATATGAAGGGGGATGAGGTCTTCATGATCTGGTTCGAGTTGAAGGAAGCAGCGTTGGAATTAAAGGATGTACGGGTAGTGCGGGATTTTCCTGAGGTATTTCCTGAGAAGCTGCCAGGATTACCTCCGCATAGAGAGGTTGACTTCCAGATCAATTTAGTACCAGGTGCCAAGCCTGTATCCAAGGCTCCGTACAGAATGGCTCCGAAAGAACTCGCGGAGTTTAGAGTTCAATTGCAAGAACTGGTGGATTCAGGGTTTGTTCGCCCCAGTTCATCACCATGGGGAGCCCCTGTGCTGTTCGTAAAGAAGAAGGATGGAACCCTGCGGTTGTGCATAGATTATCGGGAACTCAATCGGTTGACGGTGCGGAACACTTATCCACTACCTCGGATCGATGAGTTGTTCGATCAACTAGTGGGAGCACATTGGTTTTCTAAATTGGATTTGCGCTCCAGGTACTATCAGTTGAGGATACAAGAAGGGGACATTCAGAAAACAGCCTTCAGTTCGAGATATGGTTTGTATGAGTTCACAGTAATGCCGTTTGGGCTCACAAATGCACCTTCGGCCTTCATGAGCCTGATGAACAAGGTGTTTGAACCATACTTGGACATCTTTGTCATTGTCTTCATCGACGATATCTTGGTCTACTCAAAGACGGAGGAGGAGCATGTCGAGCACCTGACCTTGGTTTTGAAGAAATTGAAGGAGCATGCCTTGTATGCCAAGTTTAGCAAGTGTGAATTCTGGCTTAAGGAGGTAGCCTTCTTGGGGCATGTGATCAGTGGAGCAGGATTAGCGGTGGATCCAGCAAAGGTGCGGGCCGTGAAGGAGTGGTCGCCCTTGAAGTCGGCGGCTGATGTACGAAGCTTTCTTGGACTTGCTGGCTACTACCGCAAGTTTGTGAAAGGATTTTCCAAGATTGCCCTTCCTCTTACCTCCTTGACGAAGAAGGGTGTGCCATTTGAGTGGACACCTCAATGTGAAGCGACATTTCAAGAATTGAAAGATAGGCTTACCTCCGCCCCCATCCTTGCACTTCCGTCTGGGAAGGAAGGATTCCAAGTTTACACGGACGCATCATATCAAGGGATGGGAGCGGTGCTGATGCAGCACGGGCATGTGATCGCTTATGCTTCAAGGCAGTTAAAGAAACATGAAATCAATTACCCGGTTCATGATTTGGAGTTGGGAGCAGTGGTGTTCGCTTTGAAGGTCTGGAGGCATTATTTATATGGCGTCCACTGCGAGATCTTTTCCGATCACAAAAACTTGAAGTATGTTCACACTCAGAAGGAGTTGAACCTGAGACAACGACGGTGGTTGGAATTTCTATGCGACTATGAGTTCACCATGAACTACCACCCCGGGAAAGCGAACTCGGTAGCCGATGCCTTGAGTAGAAAAGTGCCAGGCTCTAGCCCAGAGTCTCGGCTGATGAGTATGGAGTTGGCTCGGATGATCGAGGAGATGGAAATTACTCTAGTATTCAAGGATCCTTCGGCAGAGTATGCGGAGTATTTGGCCAACATGAGCATAGTTTGTGATATCCGAGACCGGATTCGGGTGGAGCAAGGAATGGATGCGGCCTTGGCCCCGGCAATCAAGGCAATTGAAGATGGGACCACCGATGAGTACACACTCAAAGACGACCTCATTTATTTTTCGTGGCCGACTCTATATTCCCAAGGGCGGCAAAATTCGGGAGGATATCTTGAGAGAGGCACATTCCTCTCAATATTCAGTGCACCCTGGTATTGCTAAGATGTACGCTGGATTGCGGAAGACCATGTGTTGGCCGGGAATGAAGAAGGATGTTCGCTACTATGTTACACATTGCGAAGCTTGCCAAAGAGTGAAGGCCGAATGCAGGAGTCCCGGTGGTTTGTTGCAGTCGCTGCCCATCCCCGAATGGAAGTTCGAGGATATCTCCATGGACTTTGTTCATGGGTTACCTCGTTCCCGCTCCGGGAATGATTCAGTGTGGGTTATTGTGGATCGACTGACAAAGGTGGCCCGGTTCATTCCAATGAAGAAGGAAGCACACGTGGATGTTTTGGTACGCCTTTTTGTGGAGCAATTTGTACGGTATCATGGCGTGCCCAAGACAATTGTTTCGGATCGGGATGGTCGGTTTACATCCAATGAGTGGAAGGCGGTACAAGCGTATTTGGGCTCACGCCTAACCTTTAGTACCGCATTTCATCCACAGACGGACGGGCAGTCTGAAAGGACCATCAGGACACTGGAAGATTTATTGAGGTTATGCGTGCTGGACAGAGGAGAGCCATGGGAAAGGCTCTTGCCACTAGTGGAATTCTCCTATAATAATAGCCATCAGGCGAGCATCGGCATGGCGCCCCATGAAGCCCTTTACGGAAGAAGGTGCAGGACTCCCTTGTCTTGGGTGCAAGATGAAGACCCGAAGGCATTGGGAAACGAATACATAGATGATACTGATGCGGCGGTCAGATTGATACGGGATCGCATGTTGGAGGCTCAAAGTCGACAGGCGAAATATTACAATAAAAAGCATCGGATGGTGGAGTTCCAAGTGGGAGAAAAAGTGTTCCTCAAAATTCGGCCGATGCATGGAGTGTCGCGGGTGCGTGGAGTGAAAAAGCTCAGCCCAAGATATGTTGGGCCTTATATTATACTAGAAAGGATCGGCTCGTTGGCCTATCGGTTGGAGTTACCACCAGAACTAGAAAATCTCCACGACGTGTTCCATGTGTCGTCTCTTCGAAAAGCACTGTTGCGGCCCGACCAGTATATTCCCACAACTGAAGGTGCAGTGGCATCGGATAGGTCTGTGCGACTAGAGCCGGTGTAGATTGTTGACAGCGAGACAAGGACTTTGCGCCGCAAAAGTGTACCCTTGGTGAAGGTACTGTGGTCGAATCATGGGAAAGAGGAGTACACGTGGGAGCCAATGGATTTGATGCAGCAACGCTACCCGGAGTTGTTTGCCCAAGGTAATCTTATTTAAAAACATATGTTAAATTTCCTGTTATGCTCTTCTCCCCACAGCCTTAGCCTGATTTCGGGGACGAAATCTTTTATTTTGTTTATAGGATTTGTAACGTCCCGAATCGCTCTAGGCCCCTAGTGTGTGTGTTTTTGAGTCAGGAGGGTTTACTCGAGTCCTGAGAAGTGCAGAGAATGGGACTGCACTTGTGGAGAAGTGGAGAAATCAGTGTAAAAGACACGAGTAGTGACACGGGTAGTGACACGGGCGTGTCCCTACCCGTGTGCGTCGAGTTGAGCTCGACGAGCCGTGTCGAGATCGTCGAACTGTGTCGACACTAAGTGACACGGGTAGTGACACGGCCGTGTCCCTACCCGTGTGCGTCGAGTTGAGCTCGACGAGCCGTGTCGAGATCGTCGAACTGTGTCGACACTAAGTGACACGGGTAGTGACACAGCCGTGTCCCTACCCGTGTGCGTCGAGTTGAGCTCGACGAGCCGTGTCGAGATCGTCGAACTGTGTCGACACTAAGTGACACGGGTAGTGACACGGCCGTGTCCCTACCCGTGTACGTCGAGTTGAGCTCGACGAGCCGTGTCGAGACTAACGGGCTGTGTCGACACCAAGTGACACGGGTAGTGACACGGCCGTGTCCCTACCCGTGTGCGTCGAGTTGAGCTCGACGAGAAGTGTCGAGATGCAACCCGAGAAGTACACGGCCAAGGACACGACCAGGCACACGGCCGTGTCATGTGGACACGGGTCGGGACACGGGCGTGTCCCTACCCGTGTCAAGTATTGAACCGACATGGAAACTGTCGTTGCCGCTTCGCCAAGCAGGACACGGGTAAGGACACGGCCGTGTCCCTACCCGTGTCACATTTTATATATATAGGGGAGAGAAAACCCTAGCCGTTTTCATTCTCTTTTCTTCCCCTATTTCCAGTGAGAACTCCTGTGAGAGGGAAAACCGCAGGAGCAAGTCCTACCGAAGGAGATCCGCCATCGCCGTGAAAGAGAAGATGCCGCCAAGTAGAACTACGAGATCCATGGCTAGAAATGGTTGTACCGCTGGAGCCAATGTGAGTTTCCTACCCTCTCCCTTGGTGCTAGATCTTAGATATTTAGGAGAGACATCGGTTCAAGAGAGCTTGATGGAGAGGAGAAGATTTCTAGGTTTGGTCATGCTAGGATTTGAATCCTAGATTTTAGATCTCTTCAACCCTTCCCCTTTTCTTCAATACGACGATGGGTGAATGGTTTCGTGAGGAGTTTTGGCCCTTGAGGTTGAATAAGGGAGGAGGACATTTCTGGAAAAATTTAGGAAGGATCGCTTGAGGAGGAAGACGGACCGATGCCGTTCATTTTCTTTAAGATGCGCGCAGAATCTGTATTCTGCGCGCAGCGATCTTCTAGGCCATTTTCTTGTAGGATATGTGCAGATCTGGGCTTTTGGCTAAACACGAAAGTTGTAGCCCTCGGAAATATCTTTCCAACGAGTGGTTGCACGACTTCCGGTGATGTCTGTGGCCCCGGGAAAACCTAATCGAGTTTGCTGTCCGGCAAATCCTGTACACAGAAATTGTGTTTTGTGTGCAGTGAACTTTGAAGCCGATTTCGAGTAAGTTAATGTCAGATCTGGGTTGTGACCTGAATATGAAAGTTGTAGATCATGGAAATACCGTTCCAACGAGGGGTTACACGCCTCCACCGGATTCCTGTAACTTCAGGAAACTCCGGTCGAAGTTGCTGTCCAGTGCTAATCCTGCGCTGAAATTCTGGGTCTCTACATACATTGTGGATTTGAAATTGGTGGATCCAATGTCGCAATTAATTCGTGGTTTTGGTGAAATAATTTTATGTTAACCACTAAGCGTTATGGATGATAATATTTACTGTTTTAGAAATCAATTTATTATTGCAAGATAGCTTGAGGCCTGTTGATTTCCTTATGTTTAATTGGATTGATTTGATAATACTTCGGTAGGTTGTCGTAAGAGCAAATCTTGTTTATATCATGTTGAAATCACTTGGGATGATATATAGATGGGTAACCCATGGCCATGCATATGTTTTATATCGGATTGAATTCAGGAGTCCAATACTTAGAGAGTCGTCTCCCTACGGGTAGTATTGTGAAGGGATGTAAGTGCGGTGTTGACCGTCACTTGTTTTGGTTATGTTCAGATAGGTAAGGATGGATGGTTGGGCTGTGTCCTCGTGTTTACTTCCGAGGCCCCTTCCATGATATGTTGATGTGGTATGTGCATGTGGTGTGAGTCGACACGCGGTGTCGTAATCCTGGGTTAAGGATAGTGTGGCAGGTCTACGGGCTCGCCAGTCGTCACACCGACGGGAGTTGGCAGTTAGACTTGGTCGGTTTGGGCTGTGTCCTCGGTGTTCACGTCCCGAGGCCCCTCCGGCCATGTGAACGGTTGGGCTGTGTCCTCGTGCCTTCTTCCGAGGCCCCTTGCGGGTCACGCAAGGCCAGTTCGGGCTGTGTTCTTGGTGCACATCTACCCAAGACCCCGCTGGGCCATAGTACGCATGGGCTCCGCTGTTGTGTTCTTAGCGTTGAGGCGTACGGAGGCCTAGGTGAAGTAGTGTGATACCCGCCTAGTAGTAGAAGTGCCCGTTCTACTGTCACCGCCTGGCCACGGCGGCTGATGCCTGAGAGGTTAGCTACCTGCTCGAAAAGTGGGAACTATAGTCTGTGTAGACATAGCAATTGCATGGGTGTGCATGGGTGAGTCATTGCATAGCATTCATAGCATTTCATATCATTGCACAACAAGATCCTCATCGTATAAGTTTGTATGGGCACTCTTATACGATGAGTTACTTTTATGTAACCCGATCCTTAACTTATAAGTTTGTATGGGCATTCTTATAAGTTAAGTTACTTTCCTGCTGTTACTTATACTTGCTAGTTTAGTGTAGCTCTTACATAAATGCTGATTATGATGTTGTTACTCTTACACTACTGCCACCTGCTGTACTTCCTTTACTTGCATACTTGTTATATACTATACTCTTGTTCCTTTTCTCCGCCCGGTGCCGAGGAGTCGCCGGGGGAGCGGATGTGAAACCACTTAGTCGTTTCGACTAACGGTTGCTACGTCTTCCTTTTTAGGAGGTCACGCCGCAGGTAGAGCAGCCGCAGACTACGCCGCAGGACAGCCAGGCCAGGACGACAGGGCCTGATGTGACGGTGCCGTCGATACCGTCTGTTACTGATGTTAGTGTTTTGATTACTCTGATGTAGCCCGTTGGGCAATGATTAGCTGTACTCTGATATTTTGTAGAAGCATGTTTAGCTTCTCTTTATTGATGTATTTGGACATTATAACTTAGTGTGGATTTGACTTCTCTTGCCTATCTATTTGGTTGGGTTGGCATGATATATTGATATGGTTGTAGCCGGCGGAATAGGCGTCTTGTGGTACAGGTTAGCCCGTGTGCTAATGCTACCGCAAGGCGGCTGTTCCGGGCATAAGACTCCCTCTTCGTGCCGTGTTTTGGGATCCGGGAGGAGGGGTCTTACAGAAGGAAGAAGAAGGAGGATTCTGGCCGCCAGCGGAGTATCAGAGCACCATTTTGAGATCTGAGAGCGGAACCGTGGAGGAAAGTTCGTTACGAAGAGTTCTGTCTGTGTAGTTTTTCCATGGCACCAAAGCGGACTACAAGGGTAACGATTCTCTACTTGAGCATGTGAAGCTCTTTCTTTCTGTATAGGGAATCCCGCTCCTGCGAGTGTGCGGTGAGTGCGTGGTGTTTCTTGGGGTTGATGTGAATAGTCCCCCTCGTGTTGCATATAGAGTTCGGAATCGAAGTACGGGCATATGCATTGTGTGTGAAGCCTACCCGGACATGTTGGTCTGGATCGGTGATGTTGCATTTTTTATGATTTGCCGGAGAAGACTCTGTGCTTTGGGTTTTTCGGGTTTCTACGCGGTAGATTGCAGCAGGGATCCTTGGAGGTTAGCTTCAAGGCGCACCCGAAAAACTGGGCGAAATCGTCGTTCTGCTAACTTGGCGGTCTGGGAACCGGCCTTGAACATAACTGGGTTATGTGATTATTTGGAAATATTAGGATCCGAGAGAAGCTTGGCCCGCGCGTAGGACTTAAACTGACTAGGCGGTATGAGTAACAGGAAAGTGGAATCGGACCTGGGCTATGTGGTTCGGTGCGAGAGACCCATAGATGGGGACTGGCCGTTGGCATAGTCGGGAGCCTTAGACAGTGGTCAGAAAGGCTGAATGCTCATGTTGTTGCCATCGCGGAGATGGTGGTGAAGCCACGAAATTGACCGGATTCACCGTTAATGTGCCCTGAGTGCACGGGGTGTTTGGCCATGCGAGCCTACACCTGTGGCGAAATATATAATTGCAGTTTATTGTTTAGCTTGGCTAATTTTATGCAGGGAAGGAGCACCGCCATCCCGACCTAGGGGTGGGCTCGTTATAATTTGATCGGCTTTTGGCTGACCGTTGCTTTGTTTGCCACCGTGCGGTGGAATGTGCTTGCAGGTGCTGCGGAGCCGAGTACCAAATAGCGGGCTGGAGCCCATGTTGCTGTGCTGGCCCTAGAAGGCCAAAGCGAATAGTTGTACTTTACTTTTGTCATGTGTGGCCAGCCTGCGAGCCGATGTATGGAAAACACTATTTATTAAGTGAACTATTGTAAGGCCATAAGGCCATATACCCTTTCAGTGTATTTGGGTTTCATCCCAATAGTGTGGTTGTGGACATTCATGATTAGTGGATTTAAGTTTTGGGTTCTTTCAACTTTTAAAACCTTCCGCTAGAATGCTCTGTGTAGGACGAGTAGTCTTAATTGGATAGTTTGAATATTCTTATGTAACCCTTCCGACTGTCTGTGGTATATGGCGTCGGGTTCCAGTTGGACCTTCTGTTATATGCCATGGGACGGATGGGGGTGTTACACCACTGCCTTCCCCTTCTCCTCAGAGGTTGCTCCCGGCTTTCTTTCGGACTTTGGACATCCGCTCCAGCAGTCTCGGGCAAAGTGTCCCGGCTTCCCATAAGTATAGCATGTGCCCGGGGTTCGGCTTGTAGTTGCCCCCGAAGCGCTGGAAGAAGGGGCTGGACCTGAAGTTCTAGCCTTCTTATGTAACTTACGATACCCAGATTTTTAGGTAGTCGGCACTTTGAACTCTGTCTTCTTAGCACTAAAGTCTCTCTTCGCTTGCACAATCCTCAGATCCTTTTCCAACGACCGGGCCGTATTGACCAGGGTCAAGAAGCCCTGCGTCATAGGCCCCAAGAGCAGTAGCCTTAGGTCATCCCTCAAACCCTCATAGAAATGGTTCGTCTTACGCTCCTCATCCGCGAACGTAGAGCTAGCATACCGACCCAACTATGTAAATTCGTGGAGATACTCGTCCACGCTACTCTCTACTTGCGTCAACCTCTGGAACTCATTCTTCATTGCAATCCTCTGAGCCGAGGGAAGATACCTTGCCAAGAACAGTCTCGAAAATTCTTCCGTCGAGATGTCTGTGAGTTGCCTTACCCTCAGGTGATGTAGCTCTAAACCTTCCCACCACAGCCTTGCATCTCCGTCCAACAGGAACGTAGCTATGGTGGTCATCTGCCACTCTTCCGTTTCAGTAGCTGTCAAGACTCTCTTTACTCAGGAGAGCCAATCCTCAGCTTCGGATGGGGTTCCCGTCCCCGAGAATACCGGAGGATTGAAGCCCATAACATGCTTGAGTTGTCATTCAATTGCTCTCCTAGGCACTAAAGGCTCCACAACTACTTGTTCCACCCTTCTCGGTTCCGCTGCTTGAAGCGATACCTTCTCCACCGCAGGAGCAGGCTGCTGCATTTGCCTTGCAGGCTGCACATTGATCATAGAAAACACCGCTTCAGCCACCAATCGTATGGTTTCTGCCGAGGGGGGTGTTGCAGGCACATCATTCGGTGCACTACTAGCCTCAGAAATCGGGCGTTCTGATGGCCCTGCACCACTCTTGGTCACCTATAGTCGTACAAAACACCATTAAGTGACCAAACAATATTGCAAAAAGCAATTATAAGAACATGCAGGTTCCCCAAACATGTGTATTTTCATTCCTAAGTGGACATTCATGGGTTCTTTTTATGTTATAACGATGACGCACACACATGTGCTCACCACCCCTTAAAAAAATTCGTCCACGAATTCATTTACGTTGACCGAAACCAGTAGTCTGATACCAAATTGTAACACCCTCTATCCGTCGTATAGCATGTAGCAGTAGGTCCGGTCGGGGCCCGACGCCATATACCACAGACAGGCCGAAGGGTTACGCAATGGAACCATCCTTCCAATAACCAACATCCTACACAGAGTACATTCTAGCGGAAGTATTTAAAGATTGCAAAATAAGAACCCAACAAACAACATGAATGTCCACTAACAAAAATCCAGAAGGAATGAGAGTACAAATACACAAGTACTTGGCCTTATGGCCTTACAGGAGTTTACTTATACAATTAATGTCTTCCAAACCTCGGCACGTAGGCCGGTCATACATGAGAATAAAAGTAAACATGCAATTTAGGCCTTCGAGAGCTAGCTCAGCAACAAGGGCTTTTGCCCGCTATTTGCCACTAGGCTCTGCAGCACCTGCAAGCAAAAATCCACTGAAGCGGTGACAAACAAAAGCAATGGTCAGCTAAAGCTGACAAAATTATAACGACCCCGCCCCTAAACGCGGGGCAACGATGCTCCTTCCCTGCACTTTATTAGCATAGCCAAATAGTAGAGAAATTACATTTCATCACAAGCGTAGGAACGTACGGCCACACACCCTGTGCTCTCAGGGCACATTCTCGGTGAACCCGGTCAAAGTCCACGGTCTTACCACCGCCCCTTGGACGTTAATTCTCGTGAGCATTAAGGTCTTTCTAGCCAATGCCTAAGACCCTCCATCTAAGCCAACGACGAGTACCACGTACTTTAGGTCTCTTTAACCGAACGACATGGAGCGGGTACAGTTCCTCCTGACCCGTTGCTAATACCACAACGTCAATTTAAGCCATATGCACGGTTCAAGCTTCCCCGAGTCCCAATCCGATCACACACTTTACATAACCCAGTTATGTGCAAGTTGGCTCCCAGGCCACCATGTTGGCAGAATCACGCATCTGCCCAGTTTTTCGGGTGCACCTCGGAGTTAGTCCCCAGGGTTCCATGTTGCAATCTACCACATAGAAAACCCAAAAAACAACCATCGGTGCGGAGTCTTCTCCGGCCATTCATGCAATGCAACATCACCGATCCAGACCAACTTATCCAGGTAGGCTTCACACATCATGCCTATGTCCGTTTCTCGATTACGGACTCTACATGAAAAATAATAGGGACTATTCATATCTACACGAAGGAACACCTCACACTCTCCGCATACTCGCGAGAGCGGGCTTCCTATGCAAAAGGAAAGAGGACTTCACATGTCCAAGATAAAAATTATTACCCGAGCATTTCTCTTTGGCGCCATGAAGATCTATGCGGAGGAAAAGCACCGCAACATCCTCGCCTCCGTAGATCCGAACTCGGCTTGCGATTTGGGGCTATGAAGCTCCACCGGCGGTCGGATCTCTCCTCGTTCTTCTTCCTTGCTCTCCCCTCTCTCTAGAGCTCTTAGAAAGAGAAAACCCAAAAGTAATGAGGGTTTCCAAGCCCTATTCTCGGCCTTAAGCTTACATGGACCAGCCTGAGCCCTTAGATCCCAAAGGAAGGAAACGGACGGCCACGATTCACACTTAAAATCCAAAACCTGGGCCGAACAAGGCTTGTGACACGCCCGTGCCCAAGGCTGTGTGCCTCAATCAACGCCAAAACTGTCGCATCCCGAAAAGAACACGGGCTCTCAACACGCCCGTGTTAGGCTTGACACGCCCGTGTCAGGCTTGACAAACCCATGTCAGCCAGTACATGCCCATGTAGTGGGACATGTTCCTCCATCGACACAGGACCAAAACCAACTCGAAGAGAACACGGGTACTCGACACGCCCGTGTTGAATTTGACACGCCCGTGTCAGGCTGAACACGCCTGGGCTCCAGGCCGTGTTCCACCCCTAACACAGTACGACTCACAGTCCGAGAAGGACACGGCCTGGGACACGCCCGTGTCTCAGGCCGTGTTCGCTGTCTCGACGATCGTCGACTACACTTTCATCGACCACACGGTCATCGTCGAACCCAAGCACGACACGGCCCTGGGACACGCCCGTGTCCCAGGCCGTGTGACCCCTACCAAGTCTCAAACTTGGCTCAAAACGCCACCCGTCCCTCTTTTGAGGTTCGGGGTGTTACATTCAGTCCCTTCTGTCCCTGTTGTAATTTTTTGTTCTTCTCTGTATCGATGGCTCCTACATCCAAGATAGGGATTGAAAGCGAACTAGTTTCGACCGGGATTGCAGAGCTTTCAGTTGATTTTTAGAATCTTCTACTTCTAGAAACCGTCGAATTGTCTTTCGTACTAGAGCAGCCGTGCAAAATTCTTTTTCTAGAGGTAGAAGAGTTCTTCCAGAATGCTAAGATAAAGAGGAATGGAAAGATCCTTAAGACCAGAGTTCGTGGAATTAAGATCAAACTTTCTACTCCAGTTTTTTCTAAACTTCTTCGAATACCAGTCATAGATGAAGAAGATGACCTAACTACCGAGGACTATGACAGAGCTTTTAGTTTCTGTGGAATTTCAGCCGGTGTAAGTTCTATTCGTTGACCTGACCTAAATCCAGAGAGCAAACTTCTAGTTGATATTATTGGGAAAGTTCTTATTTGCAAGACAAGTTCAATAAGCTTCATTTCTACAGACCTATTTGACATGATGACAACAGTCATCTGTAGGAAGAAATTTCAGTTTGGTTTGTTGATTTTTAATAAGATTAAGGAAAGCATCAAAGCCCCAAACTATACAAGGATTATTTCTCTACTTCTACATGAATTCAAGCCAAAACATTTTACTTATCCAAAGGTACAACCCTTCACCACATGAAAAAAATGTCTCTATATCTTCTATACAAAGATAGGAGCTTAAAATCAAGAATCCTGCCCAAGCTGCTAAGGCACATGATCATCCAGAGATTGAGGACAGGACTCCTTCTCCTCCTCTACCTCAAGTAGCTTGCACATCTGGTGCAGCTGCTGAGGGGGATCCTGCTCCTTCAATTCCAGAGGAAAGAGTCTCTACCCCTCCTCCAGCTGCTGCACTCCATCCTGATACCCCAGAAGAGCTACTCTCAGATGCCCAGGTCCAAGAAAAAATTCTTTCTACAGAGGAAGACACTAATCAAATGATAGAGGAATTGTCTTCTAAAGAGCCTCTTCCCCCTTCCATACAGAAAAGTCTCCCTATCCAGAGCCATCTCAAGAACCATCTCCCTCTCACCATCACTCAGAACAAGAATCCCCTCTTCATCAATCACCTTCTGCAGACATTCAAGAAGAAGAAACAGTTTTGATTTCTGATAAGAAAGAAGCCACCCCAGAACTAGCTGAGGCTCCCCTCAAGAGCCTGGATTTTTCTCTTCCTATCATTCTTGGTGAGGAAGGTGATATTTTGATTCAAACTACAAGATCCAAGGGTTCAGTTGTAATTGAAGAAATTGCTTCATAGACTGCTCCTCCTCCTCCAGCTCCTCAGACTGAACCTCCTTCTCAAACTCCTGATGCTGATGATATTGTGGGTAAGATAGAATTAATGCTAGAACAATAGAGAAAGTACTTTGATGAATCTCTCAAAGCTGTCACTGAAAAAGTTATTGCTCTAGAAAAAGAGATGAACAAAGGATTTGCAGAAATCCAACATAATACTGATAAGCTGAAACACCTTTTCCAAATAGGTGGGAAAGCTCTGGACCACACCATAAACAACATTGGTCAGGTGATGGACCAGTCAGTAACTCTTGCAAATAACCAAATCCTTCTGGAAAAGAAAGCCCAAGAACATAACTTCAAGACATGTGAAGAAGTGGGCAAGTTCAAAGAAGATGCTATAGTGACCCTATCTATAGAAGTCAGAAAGTAGGAGAAGTTATGATGTAGGCCCGTCCTAAAAGATCCTACACGGACGGCGTGACGACGACGCTCGCAACTCTCAACGCTCTCTAACCAGCACACTATGAAACGCAGCCGTCACAATGATTTAATTTATCTCTCGCGCTAACATACGGATAGCCGATCCGTTAAAGGAATGGAGAATGGCTATAGGCCAAAATCCTTTCCGGCTAAAGGGAATAATATTTATTCCGACGAGCTTGGAGTTGTACAAAAATAGATCCACCAAGAAATAAATCACGAATTCGGAAAATGGTAGGATCTATCCCAACTAAAACAAAGAAGCGAGGATCGCCACTCCTCTCGAAGGATCTTCGGAAAACCAAACGAAAATGACAAACTATTAAAAGTAGTACCGCGAAAATTCAACGATTCAAATTCCACGCAAAAGTCGCCACCACAAGAACTATCTAAGAAAGAAATCTCGTGAGTAGATGGTTTCGTTACCCTGCTCGGATTAGTAGATCCGAGATGTTGGATCCACAAACAAGAACGATCGCTTTCCTTGGACGCAACGGGAGATGCACCAATGATGAGAAAACTCGATCGTCTTCCCCGCCTTTCGCCGTAGAAGTCCACGATGGCCTCTTCTTCCTTGCACTTGACTCCTCAAACCGAAGGAGGCCGAAGATTGATGGGAGGTGAAGAAACCGTGGAGGAGAAACACGATGATGGAGGTATTGAAGAGTGGGAGAAAGGGAGTAGATGAAAGAAGAGGAAAAGAAGAGAGAAGGAGGGGCGGCCAAGAGCTTTGGAGAAGAAGAACCCCTAAGGGAGGCGGCGGCTAAGAGGGAGGAAGGAGAGAAATTAGGTTGGAGGAATTTAGGTTTTCAATTCATTCATAAACTAATGATAAAAACAATAGTCTTGGCCTTTTATAAGGCTTACATCAAACAAAAACTATAAGCAGCCCAAAACAGTGGCTAAACGCACAGCAGCATAAAAATGTCAATTATTAAAAACTCATAAACTAGCAAATTAAAATTATTAATGATAATAAGTCTATTTCTGTTGGCGAAGATTGTAGTCATGGCCGCTGCGGCGCCGCAAATCCTTGGCCGATGGATCATCAACTTCATCTTCCGCCAATATCCCGTGATCGCCATGAACACCACGTGCGCCATCGTCGTCATCGCCGCCATCGTCGTCATCACCGTCATCTTTACCAATATCCCGCGATCGCCATGAACACCATGTGCGCCATCGTCGTCATCGCCTCCATCGTCGTCATCGCCGTCATCTTTACCAATTAGGCCGCCATCGTCGTAATCGCCATCATGATGGCCGTCGCCATCAAGTTAGTAAAAGAATACTTGGAAAAATCAGATACAAACATGAAAACTCTATGGGAAGTAAAGCTGAATGAAATTCATGCTAATGTTCAAAATCAAATAGATTGTGTAAAGTTTCATACTTATGATACAGTTGTTTGGATGCACAATCAAATATTCCCTGATTTCCTTGCTGATCCAAATGTGATTCTCCATCAACTGAATCCTACTGCTCAGCATCCTCCAGTTAAACAACCAACATTTTCTCCAAGATCTGAAGGCTAAGAAGCACCTCCTCCAGAGACTTATGCTCAGGTTTGGGACTCAGAACAGACCAATGTGCCTCCCCAAGAACACCCTGAAGTACATATTCCTAAGAAAAGAAAGTACGGTGATGGAGCTTCTGCAAGCAAATCCATTCCAAATCCAGAAGCTAAAAAGAGGAGAGCACAAGATTTTGCTGAAATTTGGAGCCCTACTTCTAAATCTTTAATCCTTGATACTCTCAAACTAGTTATGGACTACAATGAAAGCAGGACTGCTCATTACAACTCTCATGAGTGGGAACTGTATGAGAAATCCTTAACTAAGAGAAGAATTTATAATATATAGTGTGGAAGGAACAATCCAAATGCTCCTCCTAGACCCCCAAAGTACTATCATAAACCCTTCAGCTATCAGAGGAGACAACAAGAGAAGAAGCAAAAAACAACAGCAACAATAACAGAGCAAGGAATTACAAATGATCTATAGATTGTGTTATGAGATTGTGTTGGAATGAATTTCATGGACAATTCTATAAATATAAATCTTTAATTTTGATGATCTTATTTTCTCTTAATTACTTAGCATTTCATTCTCATTATCATTGTGCTATCTAGTCACTTTATTTGTTTATCTTGATGTAATTCACCATAGTGTAGAGGGTTCTGACTTCTACAAATAGGTGGAGATTGTTGGGTATTGTATCCACAATAACCTAGATTTGTATGAAGTCACCCTTAAACTAAGATGAATTAAGTTATATTTGATGTCTTGTTTGAGTTATGTGTTTGCAGGTTATAATTGCCAAGTGTAGACCAATTTCAGTCTACAATGAGTCACCAGACACAGGAACATACAATGTAATCTCTCATTGTGTGATCCATGGTATTGACTCATATGTAGCCTCTCTATTAGGACACACTTTCTTTTTCAAGTAATAAAAGATTTGGAAGAAGCTATGGGATGTTGGTCTCCAAGAAGGAAAATTAAATTTGTTAAGATATTTTGCTAAGTAAAATTCTCGAGAAGCTAAGTCTTATCTCGAGAAGCAGTGTTCATTACTCTAGAAGACTAAGGCTTAAGGCGTTGAGAGCTCTAAGAAGCTGGTCCTTGTCTCGAGTAGCAGAAGTAATTCTCGGGAAAGCTAAGTATAGTCTCGAGAAAGGCTTGTCGTACTTGAGAAGCAGTTGTCTAGTTAATTCTCGAGTAATCCCAAAGCCCTAATAGTGTTGATAGTATTGAGAGCGCTGAGAAGCAGAAGTCATTACGGAAAAGCTAAGCCTAGTACTCGAGAAGCAGTTATCTAGTTCTCGAATAAGCCTAAGTCAAATAGCGTTGAGAGCGCTGAGTGGCGACACTTGTCTCAACACCTTCTGGTATTCTCAAATTACTCTAAGTCTAAAAGCGTCGAGAGCGAGACTTGACTCAACGCCATCTGGAAATCTTCACTCGAGTAGTACAGTCTGTTCTCGAGAAGTTATTTACTAGTTCTCGAGTAATAGAAACTAGTTCTCGAGTAAAGTCTTTTCTGTCTCGACAAGCCAGATCTAAAATTTCCTTATGTACTTCTCGAGAACCTTGTAGCAGTTATCTAGAGAATCAGAAGTTGTTCTCGAGTAGTCTTTCCTTCACTCGAGAACTGAAGATCAATTTTTCTGAAATTTCGTTAAGTCTGACGAGACATGATTTCAAAATTAATCTCCATGACTATTGTTCCACGTGTTATGTCATTTATGATTATGACCGTTAGGCTAGTCCTATAAAAGATCTTATCATATTTTACTAACCATAACAGAGAAATCAAGTATTCTGAATCGCTATTTTTCATTCTAAATCGGGAAGAGCCTCCGCCGTTGTTCATCATCTTCTTCGTCATTGACCTTCTCGATCCGGAGATTCAAACAAGAAGAATCAACTGATCAAGATATTTTGACCTCTGCAAATCTTATTCTTGATCGTGGTGATTCTACGTTCTCAGATCCAAGCGTTCTCAGATTTCTTCCTCGACTTTTCTGATAGGACTTTTCGATTTTTCAAGAAGGAAGAAGCCGAGATTCAGCCAGATCTGTGAAGACAAGTTTGTGTATTTCTTTGTAAATCAATTTTACTATTGTAGGAGATTTTGTCTCTGAGTTTGTAGGAAGTTTTTCTTCCAAGTGTATATCCGTTTTGAGGATCGAGTTGTAGGGGTGTTTCTCCGAGTTGTAGGATTGGTTTTCAATCTGAGGTTATAGTGAAGTAGTCGAATCTAGCATGTTGCTAGATCGGTGAGGTGGAGAGTAGACGTACCCAAGATTGGGGAACCACTATAGATCTGGTGTTCTCTATGTTTTGTGTGCTTATTTTTTATGCTTCGTTCGTTCAAATTTTTATTCCGCAAAAAGACGCAGACCTCACATATTCACCCCCTCTAGGTGATTTAGGTAGACAACTAAAAATATCGTGCCTAGATCCTCAAAATCTATAGGTGTAGAGTTGGATATGGATAAACTAACCATCAAGGACACTCTTCAGTCCAAGAAGATGATGGTGCATACATTCCTGAAGAAGGACAAAGCTCCCAGGACATGGGTGAAGACCAGCAAGGTCCATCCATTGAAGAACATGATGCTGAAGAAAGAATGCCTCCTTCTATCAGGCATTTGAGGGATCATCCCAGAAATCAGATCATAAGAGATTCTAGCCATAGGGTCACAACAAGGAGCAGAAGCCTCAACATTGCTATGTACTCCAGCCTTTTGTCCCATATTGAACCTAAAAGGTTTGAAGATGTCAACATATCCCCATTTTGGATTGTGGCTGTGCAAGAAGAACTGAACCAATTCAAGAGATGCAAGGTCTGGAAGCTGGTTCCCAGAGCACAAGGATACAATATCATTGGAACTAAGTGGATCTACATAAATAAACTTGATGAAAATAGTATTATAATCAAGAATAAAGCTAGACTAGTGGGCAAAGGATACATGCAAGAGGAAGGTATTGATTTTGATCAAACCTTTGTACCAATAGCTAGATTTGAAGCTATAAGACGGTTCCTTCCATATGTTGCACATAAAGGATTCAAAGTCTACCAAATGGATGTAAAGTCAGCTATCCTAAATGGTGACCTAAAAAAAGTTCTATGTTGAGCAACCCTCAGATTTTTGTTAACTCTAACTTTCCTGATTATGTTTTTAAGCTTAGAAAAGCTTTATATGTGTTGAAGCAATCCCCTAAGGCATGGTATGAAACCATGCCTAGCTTTCTCATTGAGAATAAATTCTCAAGGGGTAAGATAGATAAGATATTATTCCTAAGGAAAGTCAAGGGTAAGATCATCCTAGTCCAAATCTATGTAGATGACATAATTTTTAGGTCTACTAATAATGACCTCTGCAAAAATTTTGCTAAACTTATGCAAGGGAAATTTGAGATGAGCAGTATGAGTGAACTCAAGTAATTCTTGGGCCTCCAAGTAAGAGTCTGAGAATGGATTATACATCTCTCAGTCTAAGTTCACTATGTAGTTAATCAGAAAATTTGGAATGGAGAGTGCCTCCATAATGAAAATTCCTATGGGGTAGAATGTGTCATTAGACAAGTATGAGACAGAGAAACCTATTGATTAAACCTTGTATAGAGGTATAATTGGCTCCCTCCTCTACCAGGCCAGACAGACATTATGTATGTTACATGTGTTTGTACTAGATATCAGGCTTGCCCTAAGGAGTCTCATTATTCTACAACAAAAAGGATTCTGAGATATCTTAAGGTCACACCTGATCTTAGTCTGTGGTATCTTAGGAATAATGACTTTGAACTAATTGGATATTCAGATGCAGACTTTGTAGGTTGTAGAAAAAACAGGAAAAGTACCTCTAGGTCCTGTCAATTTTTAGGAAGAAGATTGGTCTCTTGTGTAATGCTCCAAAAATTGTGTGCGAGTCGGTCGCGAAAAAAGGGTTTTTGGTGCCTGTATAGGGGTACACGGCCTAGGACACGGGCGTGTCCAAGGCCGTGTCTGGCTGGTAATGTTTGGCCGTTTTCAACCCGAGAAGGACACGACCAGGAACACGGCCGGATGACACGGGCGTGTCCTCCGACACGGGCGTGTGCCAACCTGTGTCCCTACTCGTGTGCAGTAGGGTCGTGTCCGTTGCCGTGGCGGTTATGCGTGACACGCCCCCGAACACGGGCGTGTCGAGGAACCCGACATGGGCGTGTCAGGTGAGACACGGGCGTGTCTTAGCCCGTGTGTCGTTTCTCAGTTCAACGATCGTGCCTGGATCGAGGCACACGGCCTGGGACACAGCCGTGTGTCAAGCCGTGTTCGGCCCAGGTCTGGAGAATTTTGTGCAGATATGAGCCGTTCGTTTTCTTTAATTAGGATCTGACGACCCAGATGAGATCCAGCTCTATTAAGGCCGGGAATAGGGGGTTAATTCCTCATTTTCTCTCCAAAGCTTTCTCCTTCCAAAGTGAGAGAGAAGAGGAAGAAGAAGGAGGTTTCCGGCCGCCGGCGGAGCATCAGAGTACCGTTTCGAAATCGGAGAGCGGATCCGTGGAGGGAAGGTCGTTGCGAAGGGTTCTGTCCGCATAGTTTTTCCATGGCGCCAAAACGGACTACAAGGGTAACGATTCTCAACTTGAGCGTTTGAAGCTCTTTCTTTCTACATAGGGAATCCCGCTCCCGCGAGTGTGCGGTGAGTGCGTGGTGTTCCTTGGGGTTGATGTGAATAGTCCCCCTTGTGTTGCATATAGAGCCCGGAATCGTAAGTACGAGCATAGGCATTGTGTGTGAAGCCTACCCGGACGTGTTTTGTCTGGATCGGTGATGTTGCATTTGTTATGTTTTGCCGGAGAAGACTCTGTGCTTTGGGTTTTTCGGGTTTCTACGCGATAGATTGCAGCAGGGATCCTTGGAGGTTAGCTTCAAGGCGCACCCGAAAAACTGAGCGGAAACGTGTTCTGCTAACTTGGCGGTCTGGGAACCGGCCTTAATCATAACTGGGTTATGAGATTGTTTTGGAAAATTTGGGATCCGAGAGAAGCTTGGCCCGCGCGTAGGACTTAAATTGTATATGCGGCGTGAGCAACTGGCAAGTGGAATTGGACCTAGGCTATGTGGTACGGTGCGAGAAATCCGAAGACGGGCACTGACCGTAGGCATAGTCGGAGCCTTAGACGGTGGTCAGATAGGCAAAATGCTCACATTTTGTTGCCATCCTGGGGGTGGTGGTGAATGCACTGATTGGTCAGGGTTCACCATGAATGTGCCCTGAGTGCACGGGGTGTTTGGTCATGCGAGCCTACACCTGTGGCGAATTATAACTGCGCTATATTATTTTATTGGACTAATGCTATGCAGGGAAAGAGCACAGCCGTCCCGAGTAAGGGACGGGGTCGTTATAATTTGGTCGGCTTTTAGCTGACCGTTGCCTTGTTTGCCACCGTGCGGTGGTATGTGCTTGCAGGTGCTGCGGAGCCGAGCGCCAAATAGCGGGCTGGAGCCCATGTTGCTAGAAGGCCGTGGAATAGTTGTTTTTACATTTATCATGTGTGGCCGGCCTGCGAGCCGATGTATGTAAGACATGTTATATTAAGTGAATATTTGTAAGGCCACAAGGCCATGTACCCATTTCAGTGTATTTGGGGTTTCATTCATGTAGTTGTAGCTGTGGACATTCATATTTGATGGATTTAAGTTTGGGTTCTTTCAATTTTAAATACTTCCGCTAGAATGCTCTGTGCAGGACGAGTAGTCTTAATTGGACGGTTTGATTATGCATTTGGTAACCCTTCCGACTGTCTGTGGTATATGACGTCGGGTTCCAGCTGGACCTTCTGTTATATGTCATACGACAGATGGGGGTGTTACAATTTGGTATCAGACTTCTGGTTACGGTCAGGCTTAAATGAATTCGTGGGCGAATTCTTTTAAGGGGTGGTGAGCACATGTGTGCGTCATCATTATAACATCAAAAATAACCTATGAATGTCCACTTAGGAATGAAAATACGCTTGTTTTGTGGAACCTGAGTGTTCCAACGATTGCTTTTAGCAATTTGTTTGTCATCTAATCGTGTGTCTTTGCTACTATAGGCAGCTGGGAGCGGTGCTTGTCAGTCAGAGCGTCCGCAATCAGCGGAAAGTAGTGCACCAAGGGACGTGCCTGCTACACCTCCTTCAGCGGAAACCATCAGGATGGTGGCTGAGGTAGTGTTCGCAATGATAAATGCCTAACCTGCAGGGCAAATGCATCGCGCACCTCCTGTGAATGAGCAAGAACCGGTTATGGTGGCAGAGCCGAGAGTGGTGGAACGCGCAGCAGTGGATTTGGTAGAGCCGAGAAGAACTACGGAGAGGCAGCTAAAGCATATAATGGGCTTTAATCCTCCGAGGTTTAATGGGGTAGAACGCCAACTCAAGCTGAGGACTGACTCTCTTTCATAAAGAGGGTCTTGACGGCCACAATAACTGAGGAGTGGCAGAAGACCACCATAGCGACTTTTCTTTTGGAAGGTGAAGCGAGGCTGTGGTGGGACGAGATGGAGTTTCATCTTCTAGTGTGAAGACAACTTGCAGATGTGCCGATGGAAGAATTTTCAAGATTGTTCCTAGCCAGATTTGTACCCTCTGCTCAGAAGTTGGAGATGGAGAATCAGTTTCTTGGGTTGATTCAGGGATCCAGAAGCGTGGATGAATATCTGCATGAGTTCACACGGTTGGGACGCTATGCTGGTGCTATGTTTATAGAAGAAGAGAGGAAGACCAACCGATTCTATGAGGGTCTTCGCGGCGATTTACAGTTACTCCTTATTGGGCCTAAGGCGCAGGGCTTCCTAGCCTTGGTCAATTCGGCCCGATCGTTGGAAAAGGTTGCGAAGAAAGTTCAAGAGAAGAAGAACCCAGGAGAAAGGAAGACCGAGTTCAAGGTGCCGAATAATAAGTCAAGTTTCCGCAGGTGGAACAAGAAGCGGAGGACTTCGAACTCAGCCCCTTCGGCTGATGTGTCGGGGCAAACTACATGTCGAGTCCCCGTAGCTTGCTACAACTGCGGGAAGACGGGGCATTTTGCTCGGGAGTGTTGGAGCGGACGTTCAAAGTCCGAGAGGAGACCTGGAGCGACTTATGAGGAGAAAAGGAAGGCGGTGGAGTCAACCGCATCCCATCATGCTCCAGCACAGCCTAGAGTCTACAACCTTGGTCTGTAGGAGGCCTTAAAGCAAGCGGACGTGGTGACATGTATGAGTTAAATTACAGTGGTTTAACTTTTATAGTTGTTACCTTTGTATTTGTTAGCTTACGTTTGTCAGTGCTAGGCTTTGTGTTAATTTTTGGATTTCCGGCAAGAGCCCTTTTTGATACGAGAGCATCACATTCCTTCTTGTCCGAAAAATTTATATCGCGCATCAGAGTTCCGTTCTCGATGGCAAAAAACAAGTTGGATGTGTTGTTTCCTAATGGGTGCTGCATGCGTGCGGATAGGATTTGTGTTGTGAAGATTCGGATTGGAGACCGGGAGTTTGATTTGCGGGCGTTGATTCTACCATTAGTGGAGTTTGACGTAATCTTCGGTATGGATTGGCTCTCGGAGCAAAGTGCATGTATTGATTGCAACCGTAAAGAAGTCAAGTTGGGTCTGGACACTGATCGAGAGACTACTTTTGCGGGCATGAAGGGGTTAGGGAAAGTTCTGATGTCAGCCCTTCAGATGTTCAAGGCAGTTCGGTCTGGGGCAGAACTATATGTCACTCTAGTGCAGACTTCGATGCCTAAGCCTAGTTTGGACAGCATCCCAGTTGTGTCCGAGTATCCTGATGTGTTTCCAGATGATCTCCCAGGAGCCCCTCCTCAGCGGGAGATAGACTTTACTATAGTGCTAGTACCGTGTGTCAAACTGGTGTCACGCTCCCCCTATCGGATAGCCCCAAGAGAAATGGCAGAGTTGAAGGTGCAACTGCAAGAGTTGCTAGAGCAAGGTTATGTGCATCCAAATTTGTCGCCTTGGAGCGCACCAGTTCTCTTTGTCAAGAAGAAAGATGGGAGCTTGCGGCTTTGTATCGATTATCGGGAGTTGAACAAACTTATGGAGAAGAACAAATATCCAATCTCGAGGATTGACGATCTGTTTGATCAGTTGGTTGGATCAACTGTATATTCGAAGTTAGATTTGAAGTCCGGTTACTATCAGTTGAGGATAAGGGAGAGCGACATCCCAAAGACAACATTCAGTACGCGGTTTGGGCATTACGAGTTCACGGTCATGCCGTTTGGGTTGACGAATGCGCCATCCGTGTTTATGGATCTGATGAATAGGACGTTCAGAGAATACCTGGATCAGTTCGTGATAGTATTTATCGATGATATCCTGGTGTATTCGCGGTGCGAGGAGGATCACTACAAGCATTTACACATGGTGTTGGAGACATTGAGGAAAAGTCAGTTGTATGCAAAGTTCTCCAAGTGTGAATTCTGGTTATCCTCGATAGCGTTCCTTGGTCATGTTTCCAGTGGATAAGGAATAGATGTGGATCCGACGAAGATAGTGGCGATACGGGAGTGGCCTACTTTGACTACGGTGGCAGAGGTCCGGAGTTTTCTGGGGCTTGCTGGCTACTACAGGCGCTTCGTAGAGAACTTCTCGCGGATAACACTACCACTCACGACATTGACAAGAAAGGATCAGAAGTTCGTGTGGTCTCCGGAGTGCGAACAGGCTTTTGAAGAGTTGAAGAGACGGTTAACCACGGCGCCTATTTTATGTTCGCCAAGTGGAACTGAAGGGTTCGAGATTTATAGTGATGCTTCGGGCAGTGGTTTGGGCTGTGTCCTGCTACAGCATGGGAGAGTGATAGCTTATGGTTCACGACAACTGAAGGTTCACGAGAGGAATTATCCGGTCCACGACTTAGAGTTAGTGGCCGTGATATTTGCTCTAAAGCTTTAGAGGCACTATCTGTACGGTGTGAAGGTCGATATTTACACCGATCATAAGAGTTTGAAGTACCTGTTGGACCAAAAGGATCTGAACATGAGGCAGCGGAGGTGGATGGAGTTCTTAGGGGACTACACCTTCAAGATACACTATGTGCCTGGGAAGGGAAATGCAGTGGCGGATGCGTTGAGTCGTAAGATTCCCGCACAAGCCAACTGGTTATCAGTACATGATGAGAGATTGGTCCAAGAGTTGGAGGCATTGGAGATATCTTGCGTCGATAAGCAGTCTAGTGCCGAGGCAAAACTGTTTTGGACAGAGGTGCAGTGTGACCTAGCGGATAGAGTTCGGCGGGCTTTGGTTCACGATAGCAGCATGAAGCAGATCTTGGATGAAGCTTTGGATGGGTCAAATTCCCAGTTTGTGGTTGAAGATGGGTTGCTAAGGAAGGACGGTCATCTATGCGTTCCTAGTACGGATAATATTCGGGAGGAGTTGATGTATGAGGCTCATCATACCAAGTACTCAATCCACCCGGGAAGCACGAAGATCTATAGAGACATGAAGAAATTATTCTGGTGGTCGAGTTTGAAGATGGATGTGGCACTTTATGTGGCCAAGTGTCGTACTTGTGCATTGGTGAAAGCGAAATGCCAGAAGCCTGGAGGTTTCTTGAAATCCCTTCCTATCCCAGAATGGAAGTTTGACGACATATCTATGGATTTTGTGCACGCTTTGCCGAAGTCGCAGAAGGGAAATGACGTCATTTGGGTGGTCGTAGATAGGTTGACAAAGGTGTCGCACTTTATCCCAGTCAGAAAGGAAGATCCGGTGGAAAAGTTAGCCAAACTCTACGTAGATAATATTGTACGATTGCATGGTGTGCCTCGCAGTATTGTTAGTGATCGTGATGGACGCTTCACGTCGAATTACTGGAGGTTGGTGCATGGTCTGTTGGGTACTAAGCTAAAGTTCAGCACATCCTTTCACCCGCAGACAGATGGCCAAACCGAGAGAGTCAACAGGACTATGGAGGACATGCTTCGCATGTGCGTCCTAGATTTCGGGAAGAATTGGGAGGATCACTTGTACATGGTGGAGTTTGCGTACAACAACAAATTTCAGACAAGTATTGGAATGGCGCCTTCCGAAGCCTTATACGGGAGGAAGTGTCGTACGCCGTTGTCTTGGTTGGAGGCAGGCGAATCGAAGTTGTATAAACGTCAAGCGGTGGAAGACGCCACTTCAATGATACGGACAATTCAGGAAAGACTGAAGATTGCTCAGGATAGACAGTCAAAGTATTACAATGCCAAACATAGAAATGTGGAGTTCAACGTTGGCGACATGGTATATCTAAAAATCAAGCCGTTCAAGGGTGTATCGCGGGTTCGACGCTTGAAGAAGCTGAGTCCGAGATACCTTGGACCATTTGAAATCCTGGAGCGTGTTGGCGAGGCGGCGTATAGGTTGAAGCTGTCGACGGAGTTGAGTGGGCTGCATGATGTGTTCCACGTATCGGTGTTGCGTAAGGCAGTGCAAGAGCCTTCGCAGATCATTGCGGACAATCAGGTACCGGTTGATTATGAGTTAACAACAAGGGTCAGGCCAGTACAAATTGAAGATGTTGCAGTCAAACGACTCCGCAACAAGGAGGTCCGAATGGTAAAAGTCTGTTGGGATAATTGCGGACGTGAGGAGCTTTCTTGGGAGCGAGAGCAAGCTATGTTTGGGGAATACCCCGAGTTGTTCCACTCAGGTATCAGTTAGATTTTGTGTACCTTTGTTTAATTTCGGGACGAAATTCCTTAAGTGGGGGGAGATTTGTAACGCCCCAAAACTTGTGTGCGAGTCGGTCGCAAAAAAAGGGTTTTTGGTGCCTGTATAGAGGTACACGGCCTAGGACACGGGCGTGTCCAAGGCCGTGTCTGGCTGGTGATTTTTGGCCGTTTTCAACCCGAGAAAGACACGGCCAGGAACACGGCCGGATGACACGGGCGTGTCTTCCGACACGGGCGTGTGCCAACCCGTGTCCCTACCCGTGTGCAGTCGGGTCGTGTCCGTTGCCATGACGGTTATGCGTGACACGCCCCCGAACACGGGCGTGTCGAGGAACCCGACACGGGTGTGTCAGGTGAGACACGGGCATGTCTTAGCTCGTGTATCGTTTCTCAGTTCGACGATCGTGCCTGGATCGAGGCACACGGCCTGGGACACGGCCGTGTGCCAAGCCGTGTTCGGCCCAGGTCTGGAGAATTTTGTGCAGATCTGAGTCGTCCGTTTTCTTTAATTAGGATCCGACGGCCCAGATGAGATCCTGCTCTGTTAAGGCCGGGAATAGGGGGTTAATTCCTCATTTTCTCTCCAAAGCTTTCTCCTTCCAAAGTGAGAGAGAAGAGGAAGAAGAAGGAGGTTTCCGGCCGCCGGCGGAGCATCGGAGCACCGTTTCAAAATCGGAGAGCGGATCCGTGGAGGGAAGGTCGTTGCGAAGGGTTCTGTCCGCGTAGTTTTTCCATGGCGCCAAAACGGACTACAAGGGTAACGATTCTCAACTTCAGCGTTTGAAGCTCTTTCTTTCTGCATAGGGAATCCCGCTCCCGCGAGTGTGCGGTGAGTGCGTGGTGTTCCTTAGGGTTGATGTGAATAGTCCCCCTTGTGTTGCATATAGAGCCCGGAATCGTAAGTACGGGCATAGGCATTGTGTGTGAAGCCTACCCGGACGTGTTTTGTCTGGATCGGTGATGTTGCATTTGTTATGTTTTGTCGGAGAAGACTCCGTGCTTTGGGTTTTTCGGGTCTCTACGCGGTAGATTGTAGCAGGGATCCTTGGAGGTTAGCTTCAAGGCGCACCCGGAAAACTGAGCGGAAACGTGTTCTGCTAACTTGGCGGTCTGGGAACCGGCCTTGATCATAACTGGGTTATGAGATTGTTTTGTAAAATTTGGGATCCGAGAGAAGCTTGGACCGCGCGTAGGACTTAAATTGTATATGCGACGTGAGCAACGGGCAAGTGGAATTGGACCTAGGCTATGTGGTACGGTGCGAGAAATCCGAAGATGGGCACTGGCCGTAGGCATAGTCGGAGCCTTAGACGGTGGTCAGATAGGCTAAATGCTCACATGTTGTTGCCATCCTGGGGGTGGTGGTGAATGCACTGATTGGTCAGGGTTCACCATGAATGTGCCCTGAGTGCACGAGGTGTTTGGTCGTGCGAGCCTACACCTGTGGCGAATTATAACTGCGCTATATTATTTTATTGGACTAATGCTATGCAGGGAAAGAGCACCGCCGTCCCGTGTAAGGGACGGGGTCGTTATAATTTGGTCGGCTTTTAGCTGACCGTTGCCTTGTTTGCCACCGTGCGGTGGTATGTGCTTGCAGGTGCTGCGGAGCCGAGCGCCAAATAGCGAGATGGAGCCCATATTGCTGTGCTGGCCCTAGAAGGCCGTGGAATAGTTGTTTTTACATTTATCATGTGTGGTCGGCCTGCGAGCCGATGTATGTAAGACATGTTATATTAAGTGAACATTTGTAAGGCCACAAGGCCATGTACGCGTTTCAGTGTATTTGGGGTTTCATTCATGTAGTTGTAGCTGTGGATATTCATATTTGATGAATTTAAGTTTGGGTTTTTTCAATTTTAAATACTTCCGCTAGAATGTTCTGTGTAGGACGAGTAGTCTTAATTGGACGGTTTGATTATGCATTTGGTAACCCTTCCGACTGTCTGTGGTATATGACGTCAGGTTCCAGCTGGACCTTCTGTTATATGCCATGCGACAGATGAGGGTGTTACATCTTGGAGCAACAAGAAACAAACTAGTGTTGCAACATCAACAACTAAATCTGAATACATCTCATCTAGTAGTTGTTGTGCACATCTATTATGGATCCAACATCAACTCTAGGACTACAATCTTAAGTTAAGTAGAACTTCTATGTTTTGTGATTCTACTAGTGCAATCTCTGTTGCTAGGAATCTTGTCTCCCATAATCGGACTAAGTATATAGAGATTAAGTATCATTTTATTAAAGAGCATGTGAAATGTGAGGATATCAGTCTTGAGTTTGTCCTTACTAACAAGCAAGTGGCTGATATCTTCACCAAGCCACTAGATGAAGCCAAGTTCAACACCTTCAAATTTGAATTGGGTATGATGAACTTAGTATAACTTCAGTAGCTCCTCATGCATTTTATGTTGCAATTAGTATTAATTCTTGCAGGATAACAAAGAGGAATTGGACTAAGTGTCCAAGCGTCGAATGGGCTGAGTATAAGTACACAGGCGTCGAATGCGTCGAGTGCATCAAGTCCACTCAACGCATACTGCTAGGGATTTCTATTTATGGCTAATTAACGGGATTAATCTCAGTCGTTGTTCTCCTCGTGATCATCGTATCAGGTATACACCTCTCCACATTCTCAAATAAGAGGATAGTATAAATAGAAGGGTGTGTGCGTAGAACAAAATACACTACTCCTAGCCCTTATGCCTTTCTACCCCCTACGACGAAAGCTCGACAAATCTAAGGGACTTCAAAGAAGAAATTGTGCCAAGATGATTGGATTTCCTGTTCGAGGGCTCAAAGTTAGTGAGAAATGGGTCCAAGGATGCACTAGAGGAGGTACAGCCCATTCTCCATCTACTATAGGTCGCTGACCTAGAACACGTTCTGTTGGGTATTGTATCCACAACGTACCTGATTTGAAGAAACCCCTGGACAAGCTAAGGTAAATAGACAATGTATTTGACAAAATATTTCAAGTTGTGCTTGCAGTTTTTCCACGCTAAGTGCACACCAATGTCAGGGTGCAGTAGGTCAATATACACGGGTCTGCGCGACGTAATCCCTCGTTGAGCAGATCAGTGTGTTGGCCTACGTGTACTCTCTCTATTGGAGTGTACTTACTTTCAAGTACAGGGCTGTGATTATGCAAGAGCAGACAAAGAGCAAGGATGGGTCAAGGAGCACCTCTTGGCTGGAAAGACGAAAAATCGTCTAAGTGTAAATCGACGAGAATCACCAAGTGATTCTCGCCGATTCGGCGAGAATCACTAGTGACTCTCGCCGAATCGTCGAGAATCATTGGCTGATTCTCGCCGACTCGATCCTGTTACTTCAAAGCGAGCAACTCTGATGCTAAGTAATAATCGACGAGAATCACCAAGTGATTCTCGCGGAATCGTCGAGAATCACTGGTTGATTCTCGCCGACTCGACCCGGCTTAATCAGAGTGTGCAATCAAGTCAACATCGACGAGAATCATCTTTGATTCTCGCCGAATCGACGAGAATTACCTTTGATTCTCGCCGATTCGACGAGAATCACCTTCGATTCTCGCCGATTTTGACTTGGGCAATTTCCTGGAAACCGCTGGACCGGATTCTGCCGCTGACACTATTCTGAACCGGGGTTAGGGTTTCTTCAGGTGGGACCCATAATGTTTATAATGGGGTATTTCCACCGTATAAATATACGCGTATTTTTGAATAGTTGAGACATACAAAAAGAAGCTGAGCGACGATCTTGACCTAAAATGGCGAAACTGCTCCGCCGCCGCCGTCGTCGCTCGCGCTAGTTGGTCGCCGCTTTTGATCGCGTTTCTTCAAGATCCTCCGGCGACAGAAGCTTAGCCAAGCTTAGAGTCTCACGTGTCTAACCGGAGATCCTTTGTCTCTTGATTTGTTGATCGGGAAAACCTTCCCCGTCCGAATCGATTGAGACGATCGATCCTAGTGTGACCGTTGGAAGACCTAGCTAGCTTTGCTACGAAGTTTGGATCTCCAAAGTACAGCAGCCGCACACCGTTGTCGCTGTCGATCCCGTGAACCAAGCCGCCGCCCATCTTGCCGCCGCCGGTTCCGGGGAGATTCTCTCCAAGAGAGATCTAGGGTTGTGGACTCTTCGTGGACTTCAAAAACACGTCGTCAACGAAGAGGGACACCTTAGTCTCCAAACGTAGTTTGTATCTCTTGTACATTCTAGTTTTACTTTTGTTGTAAAGGAACGTTGGTTCCTAGTTGTAAGGGTTGGGTGCAACCCGTGTTGTGGGAGTGTTGACTCCTACTTGTGGAAGGGTTCCTTCCGATAGTGCAAGGATTGGATTTCAATCCTGTTAGTGAAGAGACCGAGTCGTCCCTTGTTGGGAGATAGGTCGAAGGGGGAAAGTGGATGTACCCAAATCGGGGAACCACTATAAATTGCTCGTGTACTTTCTGTGCTGTGCTGTTTTGTTTTCTTGTGCAGGTACAATTTTAAATTCCGCAAAAACGCTGCACGTCACCTATTCCCCCCCCCCCCCCCCCCATAGGTGAAGATAGTTGACACTAGGTGGACTTTCAAGTGGTATCAGAGCGAGGTTACTCATCTAAAAGGTTAACACCTTGAGTAGAATCCTGCCGCTAGTGTCAAGAAGAAGGAAAACATCTACCATGGACGGGCTCAAGTACACAGGCAAGATCCCAGTGTGCACCAGGATCAACTTTCCTATCTGGAAGGAAAGGATCCGGTTCTACATGGAAGCAGTTGACCCTCGACTCTTTATGATCGTGGAGGAGGGACCTTATGTCCCCACTAAGGTCTCCACCATTGATCATACCAAGAAAGTGCCGAAGAAACTTTCTGAAATGGACAAGGACGAGATGGTGCTAGTGGGACTTGACAAGAAGGCGCAGAACATTCTGGTCAGCGCGGTTGATGACTCAATGATGCAGAACTTCTGCAACTGCAGGACAGCAAAGGAGATCTGGCATTGCCTGATCATCCTAATGGAGGGCACTGATGAAGTGAGGGATGATCGTAGATCCCTCCTGAACCAGAAATATGAGGCCTTCAGACAAGGGCCTAAGGAAGAGATTGGAGTCACCTTCGAGAACTTCCTCAAGATTGTCAATGCCCTCAAAGGATACGGAAGAGTGTTCACTAATGGTGAACTCAATGATAAATTCCTTAGGTCCCTTACTAAGGAATGGGACACAAAGATCTGCGCCATCCGAGAGTTTGGCAGACTAGCTGAAACAGACCCGCAAATTCTGTTTGGGAAGCTGATGTCCTATGAGCTTCAACTGAACACCAGGAAAGCAGAAGAAGAAGCAGAGAAGGCTGCAGCCAAAGAAAAGACTGTGGCTCTAAAATCCAGTCACTCCAGAAAAGGCAAGGGTGCAGTTTCATACCGTGCCAGGAAAAAGGATGAGGAGGAGGACTCCGAGCCATGCTCCTCCAGCTCAGAGCTGTCGGAGGAGGATTTCTCCCTCATCACCCGAGAGTTCAAGAAGTTCCTCAAGATGAGGAATCAAAGAAAAAAAGACGGCTCCTCCTCCAGGCATCAGAAGAAAAATTATTCTTCTGACAGGTATGCTTCTAAACCGAACAAACATTGCTCCTCTGACATTATTTGCTTTGGATGCAATAAGCCAGGACACGTCGTGGCCGACTGCTATCAAGGCAAGAGAGAAAAAGGGAAAGGAGAGGAGCACAAATCCTCTAGAGATAAGAAGAAAGAGCGGAGCTACATCGCCAAAAGGCCAAAGACACTGAGTGAGTCTGATTCCTCAGACTCCAGTGATGATGAGGAATCCTACTTCGGGCTGGTGGGTCGCTCCGACTCAGAAGGAGAATGCCCCCCATTTACTGGGAAGGTAAAAGCTCACACCCCTCTCTCCGACTCTGAATCTGATCCTGAGTCTCAGGATGATGAACCTGAAGATAGCCTTTCGGCCCGTGAAGCGGAGCTCCTCGAGAAGTATGAGCTTCTGCTCAACACTTTCGAGGAGTGTCGTAAGAGATTGAAGGCTGAGAAAAAGGAAGTGAAATTCCTTAAGGGTGAGTGTGTCTCCCTAAGGGAAGAGGTCACCAGTTTGATTTCTCTCCGACAGGAGCACCTTGACCTAACTTCAAAGCATTCAGAGTCTCTCAAACTCCTTGATCTTAAGCAGGAGGAAGTCGACAAGTTGGAAGAACAACTTGCGGCAGAAAGGAAGATCGTCAAGAGCTTCTCTATGCCAAAAACTGTTCTTCCAGTAGTTGATACCTTCTCTGCTCAGGCCAAAGGAGCTGGCTTGGGGCATGTATGGGTATCTGGTTCCTCATCCAGGAGAAACAGGAACTAGAGGAAGAATAAGGCCGCCAAGAAGGCCTCTGCTGATGAAAAGGGAAAGGCTCCGCTTAGTCCTGTTGCATTCAGAAAGCCTAGCTTTCCTTGCAACCAACATGACTTTGAATCAACCTTTGGTCATCATTTCTGGCCCTCGGTTGCAAAGCCAAAGAGCCGATATGATGGTTGGACCTTTCCCCGGAACTTCGGTGAGAGTGCCTTCAAGGCACCTTATGAGGAAATCCACATGGGAAATTATGGTCAATTCTCTAGCGGTCATAATGGAAAGAAGGCACCAAGAGTCAAGTCTGTTATACTGACGAAACAGAAGGTGAAGAAGTCATGTGACTGCAATCACTATGAGGCCTCCACCTCCAGATCCATGGCCCCAGCTGTACCCACCATTCCCAGGGTAAGGCAGGAGCCTAGGAAGAGGTACAACAGATTCAACTGTTGGTGTTGTGGCAAAGTCGGTCACTTTGCCGTGGATTGTTGGTTTAATCCAAGGTATCTCGAGACTCCCTATGTTAGCAATGCGAGGCCGACCACTCGTATGGTTAACCAACTGAGGGGGAGTATGCTAACCAAGAATCTAGGACCCAAGTTCGATTGGGTTCCTAAGGGAAATTGATTTTGTTTTGCAGGAATGTCCAAAGGCCACCAAAACGCCAATATGGTACTTGGACAGTGGATGCTCCCGGCATATGACTGGGACAAGAAGCCTGCTGCGTGATTACACTCCCGTCGAGAATGGACCCAAAGTCATCTTTGGGGGGTCAGATCATGGAGTCACCAGAGGTTACGGTATGATTTCCAACGGTATAATCTCTATCACCGACGTGGCTTATGTTGAAGGGTTAAACCATAACCTGATCAGTGTAAGTCAATTATGTGATAAAGGTTATGACGTTAAGTTCTGCAAGGATAAATGCCTGATAATATCATGTGCCTCTTCTGAGACGATACTAACAGGCATTAGGAGCAAAAATATCTTCTGCCTTAATTTTCTTAGTTTAGATTCATCTACCCCCGTATGCCTAGTGGCAGCTGGCAGTGCATCTCTTTGTGATCAATGGCACAAGAGATTGGTACATATTAATTTCAAGACAATTAGTATGCTGTTTTCTAAGAACTTAGTAAGGGATTCTCCCAATATCAAGTGCATCAAAGATAGCCCCTGTCCTGCATGCCAAATGGGCAAACAGACTCGGGCTACCTTTAAGAGCATTGCAGACAAAGACTCTTCCCGGTGTCTTTATCTTCTACATATGGACTTGTTTGGTCCAATGCAAGTTCATAGATTGGGAGGCAAGTCCTATACGCTAGTGATAGTTGATGATCATTCTCGGTTTACATGGGTGTTCTTCTTAAAACGAAAGTCAGATACGTTTGACATCTTCACTAGCTTTGTCAAGCAGGTTCAGAACGAATTTAACTGCTCAGTGGTCAAAATCAGAAGTGACCATGGAACAGAATTTGAATCTGGTGCTATGACAGAGTTTTGTGAAGAACAAGGTATCTTTCATGAGTTTTCCTCCCCGCGCACTCCTCAGCAAAATGGAGTTGCGGAGAGGAGAAATAGAACTCTCATTGAAGCTTGCACGACAATGTTGACAGACGCTTCTCTCCCAGAATACTTCTGTTGCGGAGAGGGACCTTATGTTCTCCACATGTGTCTGTGCCAGATATCAGGTGAACACTAAGGAATCTCACTATGTCACTGCAAAGCGAATTCTAAGATACCTTAAAGGTACTCCCAATCTTGGCTTGTGGTACCCGAGAAATAATGATGTCGAGCTAATAGGTTTTTCAGATGCTGATTTTGCAGGGAGTAGGTATGACAGGAAAAGCACCTCCTGGACGTGTCAATTCCTCGGACGAAGGCTTATTTCATGGAATAGCAAGAAACAGAATTGTGTTGCAACCTCCAGAGCAGAGTCTGAGTACATCTCGGCAGGCAGTTGTTGCGCACAACTCCTATGGATCAGAAACCAGTTAGCCGACTACGACCTTCAGTTCAAGGAAGTTCCAATATACTGCGACTCCTCCAGTGCAATTGCAATTGCCAACAATCCGGTATCGCACAGCAGAACGAAGCATATTGAAGTACGATACCACTTCATTCGGTAGCACGTGGAGAACAAGGACATCTCTCTCTGTTATGTCCCCACGGACAAGCAGATTGCAGATATATTCACAAAGCCCTTAGACGAGGCCAAGTTTAGTCTTTTCAAAACTGAATTGGGGATGCTAAACTATGAGGGATGAAGACTACAGAAACTCCAGGCTCGTGCATCTAGGGGGAGCCTCTGCCAGGAACTCAAGTGAGAGCACAGGTGCAAGAACTGAGGGGGAGCACGGGGTGAAATGCAACAGATTTGCAGAAGCCGAAAAGGGGGAGATTACCCTCTCGGCTAAGGCTAAGGTGGCTCCAAGTTTGCTCCCAAGAAATTGGTTTTGGTAATGAATACCTCACTCAACTCAATTTTAAGTTTATGATTCTCATTCCCATATGCTCTATTCACCTTAGCTTATAGGGTTTAGGCTTCTTCAAATAGGGGGAGATTGTTGGGTATTGTATCCACAACGTACCTGATTTGAAGAAGCCCCTGGACAAGCTAAGGTAAATAGACAATGTATTTGACAAAATATTTCAAGTTGTGCTTGCAGTTTTTCCACGCTAAGTGCACACCAATGTCAGGGTGCAGTAGGTCAATATACACGGGTCTGCGCGACGTAATCCCTCGTTGAGCAGATCAGTGTGTTGGCCTACGTGTACTCTCTCTATTGGAGTGTACTTACTTTCAAGTACATGGCTGTGATTATGCAAGAGCAGACAAAGAGCAAGGATGGGTCAAGGAGCACCTCATGGCTGGAAAGACGAAAAATCGTCTAAGTGTAAATCGACGAGAATCACCAAGTGATTCTCGCCGATTCGGCGAGAATCACTAGTGACTCTCGCCGAATCGTCGAGAATCATTGGCTGATTCTCGCCGACTCGATCCTGCTACTTCAAAGCGAGCAACTCTGATGCTAAGTAATAATCGACGAGAATCACCAAGTGATTCTCGCCGAATCGTCGAGAATCACTGGCTGATTCTCGCCGACTCGACCCGGCTTAATCAGAGTGTGCTATCAAGTTAACATCGACGAGAATCATCTTTGATTCTCGCCGAATCGACGAGAATTACCTTTGATTCTCGCCGATTCGACGAGAATCACCTTCGATTCTCGCCGATTTTGACTTGGGCAATTTCCTGGAAACCGCTGGACCAAATTCTGCCGCTGACACTGTTCTGAACCGGGGTTAGGGTTTCTTCAGGTGGGACCCATAACGGTTATAATGGGGTATTTCCATCGTATAAATATACGCGTATTTTTGAACAGTTAAGACACACAGAAAGAAGCCGAGCGACGATCTTGACCTAAAATCGCGAAACTGCTCCGCCGCCGCCGTCGCCGCTCGCGCTAGTTGGTCGCCGCTTTTGATCGCGTTTCTTCTAGATCCTCCGGCGACAGAAGCTTAGCCAAGCTTAGAGTCTCACGTGTCTAACAGGAGATCCTTTGTCTCTTGATTTGTTGATCGGGAAAACCTTCCCCGTCCGAATCGATTGAGATGATCGATCCTAGTGTGACCGTTGGAAGACCTAGCTAGCTTTGCTACGAAGTTTGGATCTCCAAAGTACAGCAGTCGCACACCGTTGTCGCCGCCGATCCCGTGAACCAAGCCGCCGCCCATCTTGCCGCCGCCAGTTCCGGGGAGATTCTCTCCAAGAGAGATCTAGGGTTGTGGACTCTTCATGGACTTCAAAAACACGTCGTCAACGAAGAGGGACACCTTAGTCTCCAAACGTAGTTTGTATCTCTTGTACATTCTAGTTTTACTTTTGTTGTAAAGGAACGTTGGTTCCTAGTTGTAAGGGTTGGGTGCAACCCGTGTTGTGGGAGTGTTGACTCCTACGTGTGGAAGGGTTCCTTCCGATAGTGCAAGGATTGGATTTCAATCCTGCTGGTGAAGAGACCGAGTCGTCCCTTGTTGGGAGATAGGTCGAAGGGGGAAAGTGGATGTACCCAAATCGGGGAACCACTATAAATTGCTCGTGTACTTTCTGTGCTGTGCTGTTTTGTTTTCTTGTGCAGGTACAATTTTAAATTCCGCAAAAATGCTGCACGTCACCTATCCCCCCCCCCCATAGGTGAAGATAGTTGACACTAGGTGGACTTTCACGTTCGTTCAGAGCCAAGTCTACTTTGGAAGAGAGAAGTGCTTGAGTTTTACTCGAATGACTCAGTCGACTCTTCCTCTACTAAAATCAAGTCATCCATCAACAGACATAAGATCAAGATTACCCCTAAAAGATTAAGTGTCACAACCCGTATTTTCTCTGCATTAAAAGATATATCAGGGTAAGGAGAAAACACGCGTCGTGATGCCACGTCATGTATGGGATAACTGTAGACGCTCAACAAGACTCCAACTCTACATTTTATAAGAAATTCATAAGTTATTGTGAAAGAAATCCAATTTTAAGTAAAGATGGTTATATCCCTCTGCACCGTGGATCAACTAGTCTACGAGTAAAAATATAGTTATACGCTGCAGAAATATTTTGATGGTGTTGATTTAAAATCCTACGCGAGCATAAATATCCCCGAAGGACAACCCGCAGCATGCATGACTCTAGATTTATTATAAGTATAGAAATAGTCTTTACGTTAGCTTAGAAAATAGTATATTAGTTTTAGAAAGATGGCATGTATGAGATACTAGGAGTAATGCTTTTATAAGTTAAAATACCTAACATGCAACCAAGCATAAAACATTCCCCAAAGAGCAAGTAAAAACAACCACAAAGAGGTAAAACTAGCAGCTTAGCAAAGTAATTAGCATTTTAAAAGAAATCCACCAGTGGGCGTCAACAACCTGACACAAATCCACTGGAGAGCATGTATGTGTGTACTAGCAAGAAGCAACCCAAAACTACCTCACAAGGGTGAGGAAAACCTCTACAACACAGTAGTCCACTAGCAACACCAAGCTAGCCGCTCAACCGGCTACTGCCCTGAACCTGAGGCATTCAAAGAAACAACACCTCAACAAGAAAATACAAGTGACAAAAGAAATCAATTAGATAACAATCAAGTGAAAACACAAAGGGGTTTACCAAACCCTACTATAAGGAAGAGCTGACAACTCCAGCTGAATAGGAAAATCAAACAAGGGTAAAAACTATCTTACCAACTCCAAGAATAGGAAACAAATTGCACCAAGTGCGATAAAGATTCATGCTTTAGGAAACTTGCATATAAGTAAGTGTGAACATCAGATAACAGACTTCTCATAACTTTGTAAGTACGAACACCAGGGAAAAACCGGCACCTGCAGGAGTGGGTACCTACCCAGCACACCGACAGTCATAAACCTTAGCCAAACCACTAGGAAAAACCGGCACCTACAGTGGTGGGAACCTACCCAACATACCAACAGTCACAACCTTGCAAGGAACCAAAGGAAGATGGTCTTATACCTTGACACACACAAAATCGGGGAAAAACCAGCACCTGAGATGGTGGGAACCTACCCAACACACCCTCAGTAAAAAAACCCACCAGGGTAAAATATACACAGCCAACCCTAGCCATACAAGATACCTTCAATACATAATAACCCAACCAAAACCTAGTAAAACCCAACTAACAAGGTATAACCACTTCCCACTATAAATAGGACAAAGCACCCAAAGTAATCCGTAAGGACCAAACTCGACGAATCAGACCAAAATCGGTGAAAAACCCTAAGTCTTGGCCAATTCGGCGAGTATACCCGACGAATCTCAACAATACTCGACGAATTCTACACAAATTGGTGGATATGATCTATCGATACTCGACGAACATTTACGATACACGCCGAATTTTCCTTAGCAACTTTCTCATAATCGATGATTGATGAAACTCGACGAATTCAACAGCGATACTCGCCGAAAAATAGTTAGGCTAAGAAGCATCCTATATTCGATAACTCCATACTCGACGAATCCCAAATCAGTCGACACTCGACGAATCCTACCCCGCTATACCCGACAAACTCAGACGGAAACTCGCTGATTTCTACTTGTCGATAAACGCTGAAATTTCAGGTATTGGCTGAACACTTGCCCTAACCCGGTTGGGGGGAGCTCTCCTAGAGTTCATTCCACACTACCCCCACCTTCTAAGGGAGGAATAAAAGAAGGAAGAAAATAAATCAGGAAGGGACATGCAAGGGGAGAAATTCCACTTGCCTCAAATCTTCGGAGAAACACCGTCCGCTCGCACCGCGTCAAGGATTTGCCATGAAACTGCCCGAGCAACGTTTCCTGAAACTTTTGGAGGGGAAAGGAGGTCAAAAATCGCTAACCCTAACGTATAAAAATCAAGGAATCGGGAAAAGCTTATCATGATCGCGTAGCCCTCGGCGAGAGCTTTCCAAATCTCTGATTTAATGACGGAGCCAACCACTCAATCTCCCAAATCACAAGACGAAAGCTCGAAGTCGCCGCTCCTTTTTCTGCAAAAATGGCGTCGTCGGGTTTGGGAAGATAATGAATAGTATGCGTGTAGGGTTTCGATGTGACTATATATACTTGTAAATATAATTTAATATATTATTAATTAATTAAATAACACCAAAATGACCCTGAATCCAAACAAACTATGCATTCTACGAAAATCGCACCGTTACTAAATGCCTATGCTACGAATCCAATGGCGAAGTCGGAATCGAAATCCATCAAACCAAACTCTGGCAAACACCACGCAAAGCCAAAACACATGCATTCCCAAAAGGCTCTACCGAGTCACTAAAATAGACACGGCTCGCAAGGAAATCTTACAAACAGGCTAAAACACAATCACACTGAAAACCTAAAGAGCAAAAACCACGCTCTAATAACGGCACTTGCCAAAACTCGCATCATCGTAACGCCCTGACGTCTAAAACACATCAAAAAAGGAATTAAACTAAACATCGAAAAAGCAGGGGTGTTACAGTCACTCCCCCTAAAAGAAAGTTTCGTCCCGAAACTTTATGCATAAAACTTATATTACAGAAGAAGAAAATAACCAAGGGTTATCAAAAAGATTACATAACAAACAAACTAGGAGAACAGATGAGGATGGTCCTCCCTCATGGTTGACTCCAACTCCCAAGTTGCACTCTCTACGTCTTGGTTTTGCCACAAAACTTTAACCATAGGTATTGTCTTCCTTCGCAATACCCGATCTTGAGTATCCAAAATGCGAACAGGCACTTCCACATAAGATAGGTTAGGCTCCAACTAGGGCACATAATCAAGAACTCACCTGTCTCTTAGCACGCACTTCCGTAATTGGCTCACGTGAAAACATCATGCACACCAGGAAAATTCGCGGGCAACTCCAGCCTATAAGCTGACACACCAATCCGCTCAACAAATCTTAACAGTCCCACATACCTCGGGTCTAACTTATGGTTCTTACCAAACCTTTTAACACCAGACATCGGAGAAACTTTAAGAAACATCTTGTCCCCTACATCAAACTCCAAATCAAACCTACGCCGATTGGCATTCTTCTCATATAGGTCCCGAGCTATCCAAAGCTTCTCTCAAATATGTTTCACTGAAATATCCATTTCTTCTAACGCTTCAGGACCCAACATCGGTCTCTTACCAACTTCGGTCCAAAACAAGCGAGTTCTGCAATGCCTCCTATACAGAGCTTCAAACGGGGCCATCTGCAAACTTTCCTGATAACTATTATTATATGCAAACTCCATCAATCTCAAACGCTCGTCCCACGCTCCTCCGTGGTCTAAAATATATCATCTGATCATATATTCCACGTTCTGATTTACTCTCTCCATTTGACCATTAGTCTCCGGATGATAAGCGGTGGAATACCTCAAATCGGTACTCAACCCTTCCTGTAAACTCTTCCAAAAGCGAGACGTAAACCTTTAGTCTCGATCCGATACAATACTAACAAACACTCCATGCAGCCTGATAACCTATTCTAAGTATAACTCGGCTATCTTATTCATGGGGTAATCAATCTTAAAAGGCACGGAGTGAGCACACTTCGTCAATCTATCCACTATAACCCAAACAGAATCATGACCCCGGGGAGATCTCGGCAAACCAGTAATAAAGTCCGTGGAAATACTCTCGCACTTCCAACTTGGAATCTCTAAGGGCGCTAACTTGCCACCAGGACTTACATGATCATCCTTAAATCGCTTGCACGTGAAACATTTTGACACAAATCTAGCTATATCGCCCTTCATTTCATACCACCAGGCAACCTGCTTCAGATCTTAATACATCTTAGTAGAACCAGGATGGTAGGAAACACTGGAACTATGAGCCTCACTGCACAACTTAACTCGGATATGTTCAACATTAGGGATACAAAATCTACTGTGGTACTTTATAGTACCCACGTCATCGATCGAAAGGTCCGGCAATTCCCCTTTCTCAGTTCTATTATAAAGGTGCAACAAATCAGGATCTTCCTTCTGATGCAGTCTTGTGAGTGTAATCCATGAAGGCTCAGCTACCTCCAAACTACTTGGCGAGTTACAACTCCCAACAGAAATATTCATCATCAAAAATTCAACCAGAGAATCCACAAAAAGATTAAATATTTTAGCTGTCTTCCTACTCAAGGCATCGGCTACCACATTAGCTTTGCTCGGATGGTATTGGATCTAAACATCATAATCTGCAACATACTCTAACCATCTCCGCTAGCGCAAGTTCAATTCCTTTTGAGTGAAAACGTACTTTAAACTCTTATGATCCATGTAAATCTTACACAATGCGTCATTTAATAGGTGTCTCCACAACTTCAGGGCATAAATCACAGTTGCGAACTTTAAATCATACGTAGCGTAATTCCTTTCATGAATCTTTAACTGCCTCGACCCATATGCTATTACTTTTTACTCTTGCATCAATACGCAACCAAGTCCCACGTGTGATGCGTCCATGTAAACAACATACTATATCCCTTTGGTGGGCAAGGTCAACACCGAAGTAGTGCACAATCTCATCTTCAATTCCAGAAAAGCTTCCTCGCACTTATCGCTCCACACAAAAGTTGTGTTCTTCTGCGTCAGTTCCAATCCATAACAGACAATGGCGCAGATAACGTATAGAAACCCTCTACAAACCTTTTATAATGGCCAGCCAGCCCTAGGAAGCTCATTATCTCTTTGGGAGTGACAGGCCTATTCCAATCCATAACAGCAGCTATATTCTCTGGGTCAACAAAAATTCTGTCCTTATTAACCACATGACCCAAGAAAGAAACCTGAGGCAACCAAAACTCACACTTGCTCAGCTTAGCAAATAGCTTATGCTCCCTCAAAGTAGACAAAACTAACTGTAAGTGCTGGGCATGCTCCTTAGTACTGCGGGAGTACACCAGAACATTGTCTATAAACACGATCACAAAACGGTGTAGAAAATCCTTGAACACTCTGTTCCTCATATCCATAAAGGCAGAGGGTGAATTAGTCAAACCAAAAGACATCACCAAGAACTCAAAATGTCCATGCTGGGAATGAAAGGCAGTCCGTGGGATATCCAATTCATGAATTCTTAACTGATGGTAGCCTGAACAAAGGTAAATCTTCAAAAACATAATGCTACCGCGCAACTGATCAAACAAATCATCAATTCTCGGCAAGTGAGACCTGTTCTTAATAGTCACTTTATTCAGCTCTCTATAATCAATGCACAACCTCATTGATCCGTCCTTTTTCTTTACAAACAAAACATGAGCACCCCAAGGCGAAGAACTCGACCTAATAAAACCATTCTGAAGTAATTCATCCAACTGGGTAAACAGCTCCTTTAGCTCATGTGGGGCCATCCAGTACGACGCTTTAACAATAGGACGGGTACCCGGTTCCAAATCTATGACGAACTCCATATCTCTCTCAGGCAGAAGACCAGGAAGATTATCAGGAAATACATCAGGAAACTCACGCACCACGGGGATCTTCTCTAAACACATCAAAACAACATTGGTCTCCAAAACTGAAACCAAACAAGCAAAACAGCCGGAATCTAAAAGCTTCCGAGCACATACCGCAAAAATAACCGGAGAAACCTAGAGCGGATAATCGTAAGCACTCCTGGGTTGATCGTTGTCTATCTTGAAGTCCAAGCGCTTAACCTTGTACTGGATAACAACAACATATCTGGACAACCAGTTCATGCCTAAGATTACATCAAAATCTTCCAAGTCTAACACCTTTAAATCAGCAATTGCTAGAAAATCACCTAACAGAATTAGACAACTATGAATATCTTGGTGCGATACCACAGAATCACCAGAAGGAAACTTGCCACTAAACATGCCACAAACCTGATCGAGAGTCAAATGATGACGCTCTACGTAAGCCCTAGCCACAAACAAGTGGGTAGCACCGGAATTGAACAGAACACGCGCCCAGCGGTTCATTACCTTAAACCTTTCTATAAAAATGCATACGCAACTAAGGGAACTAACGTCGAATTTACAGCTACGAACTAAAAGCTAAAACTAGAGTAGGATCTAACCTGAGATAACCTGAGTAGATGTCTGCGTTTACTCCAAAGATATCACGTTTAGCTTGCTCTTTCCCTTATCTAATTATTGTGGCGGTGTCAAAGCCTGAAGTGGACCTGGCTACAGTGTGGGCTGAGACTGTGGGCACTAAGACATGAAATGTCCATCTTGTATGCACTGAAAGCAACCTCTTTTCTTTCCCCAACAATGGGCGGCGTCGTGCCCCCTTTTCTTACACGCAGAACAAACCAAGTCTCCTTTAGGAGCACTCTGAATCGCATGAACCTACTCCTGCTTCCGAGCTCCTAATCTCTTGAAACACTTTTCGAACGGATGGCCTGGTCGGCCACAGAAACTGCATATTTCCTTGCTTCTCTTTCTTGAAGCAGAACTGGGTTCCTGAATACTCTTGCTCTCATCAGACTTTCTCTTATCTTTTCTCATTTGTTGACCTCTGTTCTTGGCATTATCGATCGCCTCGACCTTCAAGACAGCTTCCACTACTTCAGCATAGCTTCCAGATCCATAGGCACATGCTAGCTGCTAGATGTCACTCTTCAAACCACCCAGAAAATATTTAACTCTATTGGCTTCCGAGGTTACCAAGTTAGGGGCAAATCGGCTCAGTTCGCTGAATTCAATCTCGTACTCACTAACCTTGAGTTGCCTTTGCTTCAAATGCAGGAAATCATTCATCAGATGGTCTCACTCGACCGATAACAGAAACTTCTTCAACAGCAGCTCTTTGAAAGATTCCCAAGTACAACCATCCTTTAAATTTTCCTTTTCTCACAGCCACCAACTCTTTGCCAAGCCCTTAAGCTGATATGCAACGATCATTACTCTCTGATCATCAGAAACTCCTGAGTATGAAAACATCTCCTCGATTGATATAAGCCAATCATCCAAAGCCATGTAATCCGCTCGACCAACGTAAGAAGGAGGTCCTAAATGCTGAAAATACGAGATAAAGTTCATCTCTGGTGGAAACAAAACTGGAGGCACCAGAGGAGCTGGGGGGGGGACAGGAACAGTTAGACCTATAGTAGGGTCCTGCACTGTCGACGACTGTCCTGACACAACGAATAACAATGCTTGGCTCTACGACTGCATCTCCACCATTTGCCTCGACAAAGCCTCATTCTCTGTCGTAGACTTTCGGTCACCACATCGCTTTGCAAACCCGAAGACTCGCCCGCTGACTGGGGAGTAAACCTAGTCGCTACGCGCTTAGGCGTCATACTAAAAGAACAACAAACAACTAATCAAAACCTTGTCAAACTGCTAGAACCAAACAACACAGTCCAGACAATACATGCTTAAGTACTTGCTAAAGCTGCTAACTTGCTCTGGGATTTTCAATAATGATGTCATGTTTAATTTAGGATGATATACCATCATACTATTAACTTAGATGCATAGACCATGAATGCATGAATTCTTATTCTTTTTTCTTTAAAACCATGTGTGTACATATGTCATCGTGTAAACCTTTAGCTTGACACGTGTGTTAATGTTATGCATGTTGTGTTATACATTTAATAAAGGTCTTAATACATGTTATGAGCGACGTACACATGAAATGTTATGCATCCCATACTACATAACATCACATTCAATGAAAGAGAAAACATGCTAATGGACATCCATGTGATGGTGATTATACATCTCATACTGCATAACTGTCACATGTTGCCACCTATGGTGGATCCATATACAAACACATATTATGCATCTCATACTACAAAATATGCCATGTATACTTCTTATCATGATATGAGTGTAGTGTTCGATCTTCAGCCAATACGTAATGATGACACATTGGTGTGTGTATGAAATGACACTAGACAACTAACACAAACTAGAGTCAGTTGCTCGACCAATTGTCTAATAACTCATCCATCTGATACCAACTGTCACAACCCACATTTTATCTGCATTAAACGATATATCCGAGTAAGGAGAAAACACGCGCCATGATGCCACGTTGCGCAGGGGATAATTGCAGATGCTCAGGCAAGACTTCAACTCTACATTTTATAAGAAATTCATAAGTTATTATGAAAGAAATCCAGTTTTGAGTTAAGATGGTTGTATCCCTCGGCATGGTAGATCAACTAGTCCACGAGTAAAAATATAGTTATACGCTGCGGAAATATTTCGATTATGTTGATTTAACATCATACGCGAGCATAAACATCTTCGAAGGACAACCCGCAGCATGCAAGACTCTAGATTTATTATAAGTATAGAAATAGTTTTTACGTTAACTTAGAAAATAGTATGTTAGTTTTAGAAAGTTGACATGTATGAAATACTAGTAGTAATACTTTTATAAGTTAAGATACCTAACATGCAACCTAGTATAAAACATTCCTCAGATAGCAAGTAAAAACAACTGCAAAGAGGTAAAACTAGCAGCTTAGCAAAGTAATTTGCATTTTAAAAGAAATCCACCAGTGGGTGTCAACAACCTGACATGAACCCACTGGAGAGCATGTATGTCTGTACTAATAAGAAGCAGCCCAAAATTACCTCACAAAGGTGAGGAAAACCTCTACAACACAACAGTCCACTAGCAACACTAACCTAGCTGCTCAACCGGCTACTGCCCAGAACCTGAGGCATTCAAAGAAAGAACACATCAGCAAGAAAATACAAGTGGTAAAAGGAATCAATTAGATAACAATCAAGTGAAAACACAAAAGGGTTTACCAAACCCTACAATAAGGAAGATCTGACAACCTCAGCTGAATAGGAAAATCAAACAAGGGTAAAAACTATCTTACCAACTCCAAGAATAGGAAAAAAATTGAACCAACTGCGATAAAGATCCATGATTTAGGAAACCTACATATAAGTAAGTTTGAACATCAGAGAATAGACTTCTCATAACTTTGTAAGTACGAACACCGGGGAAAAACCGGCACCTGCAGGGGTGGGTACCTACCCAGCACACCGACAGTCACAAACCTTAGCCAAACCACCAGGGAAAAACCAGCACCTGCAGTGGTGGGAACCTTCCCAACACACCAACAGTCACAACCTTGAAAGGAACTAAAGGAAGGTGGTCTTATACCTTGACACACCCAAAACCGGAGAAAAACCGGCACCTGAGATGATGGGAACCTACCCAACACACCCTCAGTCAAAAAACCCACCATGGTAAAATATACACAGCCAACCCTGGCCATACAAGATACCTTCAATACATAATAACCCAACCAAAACCCAGTAAAACCCAACTACCAAGGTCTAAACGCTTCCCACGGTAAATGGGACAAAGCACCCAAAATAATCCCTAAGGACCAAATCGACGAATTGGACCAAAATCGGCAAAAAAACCCTAAGTCCTGGCCAATTTGGCGAGTATACCAGACAAATCTCAACAATACTCGACGAATTCTACAAAAATCGGTGGATATGATCTATCAATACTTGACGAACGTCTACGATACATGCCGAATTTTCCTTAGCAACTTTCCCATAATCGACGATTGATGAAACTCGGCGAATTCAACATCGATACTTGCCTAAAAACACTTAGGCTAAGAGGCATCTTATACTCGACAACTCCATACTCAACGAATTCCAAATCAGTTGACACTCGATGAATCCTATCCCGCTATACTTGACGAACTCAGACGGAAACTCGCCGATTTCTACTTGTTAATATACGCTGAAATTTCCTTAACTCCTAAACCGAAATTCCAGGTATTGGTCGAACACTTGCCCTAACTTAGGGTGGGGCTCTCCTAGAGTTCATTCCACACTACCCCCGCCTTTTAAGGGAGGAAGAAAAGAAGGACGAAAATAAATCAGGAAGGGACATGCAAGGGGAAAAATTCCACTTGGCTCAAATCTTTGAAGAAACACCGCCCGCTCGCACCACGCCAAGGATCGGTAGTGAAACGGCCCGAGCAAAGTTTCCTGAAACTTTTGGAGGGGAAAGGAGTTCAAAAACCGCTAACCCTAACATATAAAAATCAAGGAATCGGGAAAAGCTTATCACGATCGCGTAGCCCTCGGCGAGAGCTTTCCAAATCTCTGATTTAATGACGAAGACAACCACTCAATCTCCCGAATCGCCGGCCGAAAGCTCGAAGTCGCCGCTCCTCTTCCGCAAAATGGCGTCGTCGGGTTTGGGAAGATAACGAATAGTATGCGGATAAGGTTTCTATGTCACTATAAATACTTATAAATATAATTTAATATATTATTAATTAAATAAATAACACCAAAACGACCCTAAATCCAAACAAACTCGGAATTCTACAAAAATTGCACCATAGCTAAATACCTATGCTACGAATCCAACGGCAAAGTCGGAATCGAAATTCGACAAACAAAACTCAGGCAAACGCCACCCAAAGCCAAAATACAAGCATTCCCAAAAGGCTCCATCGAGTCACCAAAATAGACCTGGCTTGCAAGGGGATTTACAAACAGGCTAAAACGTAGCCACACAAAAAACCTAAAGAGCAAAAAGCACGATCTAACAACAACACTTTCCAAAACTTCCGTCATCGTAACGCCCTGACGTCTAAAACACGTCAAAAAAGGAATTAAACTAAACCTCGAAAAACCAGGGGCGTTACATTAAGCAAGGCTCTGCGTCTGCCCAAGTTCAAGTTGTTAGAAGAAGAAGAGGAACTGTATAAAAATGATGTCAATTCTGCCTTGAAGTTGTGTGGGCTTTCAAAGCACACCACTAGTTCAGTTTTGACAAAAGAGATAAATCTGAAAGGAAAATTTCTAGCAGATATAATTGGAAAGGCTTTGCTTTGCAAGACTGGTTCACATGATAAGATATCAAGGAAGATGTTTGAACTCATGACCAGGATAATTCTATCTAAGAAAACAGACTGAGAAAAAGTGATGTTTGATAGAGTAATAGAATGCATCCCAGAACCTAACCTGGGAAGGATTTTATCTCTATATCTGCATAGTAATGTTCCAGGAATCATCAACATGAGGCTAGGAACAAAGATTCACCACATGAGGAGAATGGACTACAAAATGTTCGAAAGGTGGGAAAGATTTTTGTTGCCACAACAATAGAGTGAGGAGAAGAAGAAAAAGAAAGCTGTACCAGTGACTAAGGACCTCACAGATAGCAGTTCTTCTAAAAACATTGAGGATGCGCCACATAATCCTCAGTTGACTGAATCCTCTGAAGAACCAAAGAAAGACATGAGTGCTCAGGTTTCAATTTCCTCTGAACCTGCAACAAGAAATCAATTTGGTGGATCTCAGCCTGAAGAGATTCCAGCTGAAGCCTTAGAGATACTGATTGGACAGGTATTAGAAACTATTTGTGCAAACATTGAGGGGGATACTGATAGAATAGATGCACCTGTTGAGGGGGGGAATGTTCAGTCTAATGTGCAAGATCATCTTGATTTTTTCCTAGAAACTCTTCAAACAAAATAAATCAGATTCCTGATGAGCAATTTCCAGTGACAATGGAAGAAGATATTCTGAATAATACTGCATAAGACTAAGATGTCCCTAAGGACAGTGGTGAGGTTGAAGGGATATTCACTCTAGAATCCCTGCTCCAGAAATAGTGTACACCATAGACTCCTCTGATTCTGATAAGGGTAATGTTGATCATGCTGATTCCCATGCTGATGATCATTCCTCTGAGCATATGATGGATGACTCAGAAGACAGAATAGTTTACATAGAAAGACATGTGGATGGTTGTGCTCAAGGTTAATGTAGGCTCACTCTTTCGAGCGTTATGCGTGGCCGACGGAACTAACACGACGTTCTCCGATAACTCTCACGTCACACTCAAGCACTTAACGCAGCAACGACACAATTAATATTGTTACTAATTAAAGATTACAGGGGGGTTCGCAAGGCCCCTTAAGATAATACCAAGGCGATATGTCGAGGTCCTCTCAAGCGAAAAGAACCCACACGGTTTGATCGAGCGTTGTTGTACCAAAAGAGAATCCACCGAAAATAAAAGATTCGGACAAGGGTGGTTCTCTCCTAACAAAATAAAACGATGGCCGCCACGCCTCACGAACTTAAACGAAAGAAATAAACACGACAATAACTAAAAGAAATTAGCCACGAAAATTCAAGCGTTACACAAGACACGCAATTTGCCAATGCCACAAGATTTATCTAAAGAAGAGAAACACATAAAGGTGGAAATGTTCGTTACCCAACCAGATTTGATGAATTCGGTTCACTCTACTAGAATCGCTCTTCAACGGCTCCGCCAGAGATACGCCGGAGGGAGAGAAATTCGTCGCCTTCTTCGTATCACGCTATATTTGGAAAGTCCCGGCGAAATCTTCTGAATATGGAAATAATATTTCCCAATAAGGCAGGAGAGAGAAAGGTGGCAGGATATCAGAAATAATTAAGGAATGATATAATTTCAAATATGGTAGGTAGAGAATTTAAGGACGGGGATATATTTTGAATATGATAAATAAGGGATGAATATGGTAGAGGATCTTTAAGGTTTTTAGGAAGGGGAATAGGGTGGGGGGTCGGATTTGGTGAGGAGGAGGAGGAGGCCTCGGGTGAGAGGTGGGGTGGCCGGATTTGTGAAGGGTGGTGGTGGTGGTGGGACTCGGGTTAAGGAGTTTTGGTGGTAGCCGGACTTGTGAGAGTTGAGGTGACGGCTTGGAGGTTGGGGAAAAGAGATGGCTCGTGTAGCAAGGAGGCAAGGTAGAGATGAGGAAGGAGAGGAAGGGAGGTCGAGAGAGGGGAGGGGAAGGGTGGTCGGCGGCCAAGGGAGAAGAGGAATAGAGGGGGCCGAAATTTGCCTTGGAGAAGGTGGAGGATTTCATTCTTGAAATTGGTTTTCTTTTCATTCATTCACTAGGGAAAAACAAAGGAGTACATGCCTTTATATAGGCTTTACAATCAAGGGAAAAAGGGCTACATGCAGCCCAACATGAAAATGAAATAAAACACAACCATACACCATGGTTTTATAACATAACCATGTTACAAATAATACATGAAATTAAACATGAAATGAAAATGATAATTTTGAAATAAAACAACCAATAAAATATATTATTACTCAATTATTATTTATTAATGTATATTATTAATAAATAATAATTAGGCTTGCGCTCCGGACGGCTATTGTGGCGACGCCAATAATTGGGCTTGCGCTCCGGACGGCTATTGTGGCGACGCTTCCAAGGGTCATCCGTAAGCATGCTATCGCCGTCATCAAAGTGTTGCGGGCCGACGTCTCCATTCAAATCTACCGGGTCACCATCATCGTCAGAGGGAGGACGCTCCTTGGCCACATGTCGTGGGAAGTCGACTTCATCAATCCTCCCCCTCTTAAGAATACTCATCACTGATGAGTATACCTGTGTGTACTCGCCAGGAAGGTCATCGGCGGGGAAGAAGAACCTGCATGGCAAAAGGTGGTCTTGGAGGGACCTCAAATACACGTTATCCAAAGAAGGAAAAAGAATTTCAACAACATCCACCAACATACCTCCGATGGAGACCGGGAAGGAGAACGATCCTATGAAACTGTCACCACCCAACCCAATAGAAAGCATAGTGGAAAATATATACAGAGAGGTAGATATGTCAAGTGGCATAAAAGCATAAAGTGTAAAGTATGTAACGATGAAAATAGGAGCTATGCCCCAATCAGTGGAAACTTTTAAAAGAAATGTCATGTCACCAAACTTCCGTAAAATTTGTAAAGAATAGACTAGCCGATTCGTTATTATTTCTAAGGCGCCCGGGAGCATCCGTTCAGGCGTGAGACAATCCAAAACCAAATCAATCACATAACAGTGGGAGACTTTCTGATACAAACTCGCAAGTAAAGTAAAGGACGCATTTTGATGGATTAAAAGGATAAGAATGCGCCTAATTAAATTAAAACCATGTGGGGTGAACCCATGTACAACATGACTAGAATTAATAGTAGAAAATAACGGAACTATGTCAGGTGGCACGGGTGCTTTAAATTCAAAAATTATTTCGGTAGAGCCTAACGTTTTCATTTTAAATTTGGAATTAAATTTTGATTTAAAAATGTCGTAATGAATAGCCAGCAGAAAACGTTCGTCACCAACTACGTTTACCCACATCCATCAAAGTAAGCCTAATGGGGAGGCGGTAATAATAAACTTCTCCAAATATAAAGGGCTAGAAATGACTAGCTCGTGTCCTAAAAAATCATCTACTCGAGTTAAATGAACCGGAGGGAGAGTCGACATGAGTGATTCCATAGGGGAAGTTAAGTCACACTCAACGTCAAAACACGAATTACTCATCCAAGAACAAGCCTCCTGTAGCAGGCCGTTAAAATCATAGGAAAAATTAAACAGTGGATTCGTCCTCACTGAAAACTCAGCCGACAAGTCTTCCAACTCATTTGATACTTCATTTAATTCAGAATTAGTGATCGTATCATAGGTTGGTAAAATCGTATCTGACAAAATTTCTAAACAGTTTTGGGCCCCAGGTAAAGGAGCTATCATCAACGAAATGTCTTTCTGGCCCTCAGGGCTACCGTCATCCAAAGATAATTTTTCCCCATAGTGTAAATTTTCCAAAACGACACATCCTTCGTCAACCAACTCTTCCCATGAAGTGGGTGTGTCGTCACAATCAAAATAAAGGGATGGACAAATCGAATCCCGGGGAGTATCAAAATTAACTTGACTTTTAAGCGGCATTGATACCGTAAATGAACTAACTCCCGGATGTATCACAATAAGATTATCCCAAATTTAACAACCATCCCAAGGTGACTCTTCCAATACCGTTGAAACATCTATTAATTCTGGGTCAACCATAATAATACCGGGTCCTAGCAAGTCATCACCTAAATTAGTAACAGGTAAGCTTTCAACATTGGATGACTCTACCGACTTAGCCAGAACGTCTTCTGACTCAGGGTCATTAGACGACTCCCTGACTAAAATATCGTCGAAGGGGGTGGAGATGATTCCTCAGGGGAGAAATCCTTGTCTAGGTCACTAGGGTAACCAATCTCCTCAACGTCACTAAAAGCGTCGGCGAGAATTGCCTCGTCCTCAGTGACGGGCTTAGTCCTATTCACATCCTCAGGTTCAATAAGAGAGTCAGGCACTATCGTAAGTGAAGGAAAACTCTCACCTGGCTGATTAACTTCTTCATCCAGAGATTCTATATCCACATAAGAATCCTCAGAGGTATCAGTCACTATACCAGAGGGCTTAGATGTCGAGGCTAAAGAAGCAAGCACCCTAATAGTAACCTCTTTCGAGTTCAAATTTTGGGGTCTAAATGGCTTATGTTCCCTATATGTGGGACTAGGCACACTTTAGGTATTACTACCTCTCTGGGGATAGGATCTATCCTGAGGCGTAGGGTCACTCCTATAAGAAGATACGGGTCTGGTGCCATAACTATTCTTACTAACGGGTGTGGTGCTATTAGTGCGCAGGTTGGCGGGATCAAATTGATCCGAGAGGAGGCTATGCATGTGCGGCCAAGCATAATGATAGCTACCAACACGACGCTCTTCGTTTAACCAAAATAATCGGGCTCGACCTACTAATCGCTCTCGGGCAAAGCTAACCTTTTCGTAGTCATCCCATAAGTGACAATTAAAATATTGTTCTACACCCTTAAGCCAATCCCTAAAAATTTTAGGACACCCTAAACCGTCATAAGTAGGACAAGTGGGGCATTGCCTAGGGGGAAACTTAGTCATGGCTTTATCATAGCAAAAGTCCAACCGGAAAACGTGAACGTCATTGGCCATAAAGGATTCTTGCTGGAAAATTATGAGGATTATTAAAAAAATATATTCGGATTTTTGAAATTGGAAATTTGAAATTTGAAATTTGAAATTTTGAATTTTGAAATTTGAAATTGGAAATTTGAAATTTGAATTTTAAATTGTGAAATTTGAAATTTGAAATTTTGAAATTTGAAATTTGAATTTTGAATTTTGAATTTTGAAATTTGAAATTTCAAATTGGAAATTTGAAATTTGAAATTTGAAATTTGAATTTTAAATTTTGAAACTTGAAATTTGAAATTTTGAAATTTGAAATTTGGAATTTGAATTTTGAATTTTGAATTTTGAAATTTGAATTTTGAATTTTGAAATTCGAAATTTGAAATTTGAAATCTGAAATCTGAAATTGGAAATTTAAAATTTGAAATTTGTTTGTTTTTAATTTGAACTATAAAATTGTGGAATTTCAATGCATTTCATGAAAACTAATTTTCTAAATATTGATCTGCAACGAAACGGGTGACTGCGTACGTACGTGCCACATAAGAGGGGGAGGAGTGCCAATTAGGAAATTGACGAGAACCTCCCTCTGATACCAAATTGATGTAGGCTCACTCTTTCGAGCGTTATGGGTGGCCGACGGAACTAACACGACGTTCTTCGATAACTCTCACGTCACACTCAAGCACTTAACGCAGCAACGACACAATTAATATTGTTACTAATTAAAGATTACAGGGGGGTTCGCAAGGCCCCTTAAGATAATACCAAGGCGATATGTCGAGGTCCTCTCAAGCGAAAAGAACCCACACAGTTTGATCGAGCGTTGTTGTACCAAAAGAGAATCCACCGAAAACAAAAGATTCGGACAAGGGTGGTTCTCTCCCAACAAAATAAAACGAGGGCCGCCACGCCTCACGAACTTAAACGAAAGAAATAAACACGATAATAACTAAAAGAAATTAGCCACGAAAATCCAAGCGTTACACAAGACACGCAATTTGCCAATGCCACAAGATCTATCTATAGAAGAGAAACACATAAAGGTGGAAATGTTCGTTACCCAACCGGATTTGATGAATCTGCTTCACTCTACTAGAATCGCTCTTCAACGGCTCCGCTAGAGATACGCCGGAGGGAGAGAAATTTGTCGCTTTCTTCGTATCACGCTATATTTGGAAAGTCCCGACGAAATCTTCTGAATATGGAAATAATATTTCCCAATAAGGCAGGAGAGAGAAAGGTGGCAGGATATCGGAAATAATTAAGGAATGATATAATTTCAAATATGGTAGGTAGAGAATTTAAGGATGGGGATATATTTTGAATATGGTAAATAAGGGATGAATATGGTAGAGGATCTTTAAGATTTTTAGGAAGGGGAATAAGGTGGGGGGTCAGATTTGGTGAGGAGGAGGAGGCCTCGGGTGAGAGGTGGGGTGGCCGGATTTGTGAAGGGTGGTGGTGGTGGGACTCGGGTTAAGGAGTTTTGGTGGTAGCCGGACTTGTAAGAGTGGAGGTGACGGCTTGGAGGTTGGGGAAAAGAGATGGCTCGTGTAGCAAGGAGGCAAGGTAGCGATGAGGAAGGAGAGGAAGGGAGGCCGAGAGAGAGGGGAGGAGAAGGGTGGCCGATGGCCAAGGGAGAAGAGGAATAGAGGGGGCCGAAATTTGCCTTAGAGAAGGAGGAGGATTTCAATCTTGAAATTGGTTTTCTTTTCATTCATTCACTAGGGAAAAACAAAGGAGTACATGCCTTTATATAGGCTTTACAATCAAGGGAAAAAAGGGCTACATGCAGCCCAACATGAAAATGAAATAAAACACAACCATACACCATGGTTTTATAATATAACCATGTTACAAATAATACATGAAATTAAACATGAAATGAAAATGATAATTTTGAAATAAAACAACTAATAAAATATATTATTACTTAATTATTTTTTATTAATGTATATTATTAATAAATAATAATTAGGCTTGCACTCTGGATGGCTATTGTGGCGACGCCAATAATTGGGCTCGCGCTCCGGACGGCTATTGTGGCGACGCTTCCAAGGGTCATCCGTAAGCATGATGTCGCCGTCATCAATGTTGAAATCGGAATCCGGTCTCCTGTGGAGTTCACCCTTTGGGAAGGGGTGGTCTCGCGCCTACTTCACTCCTGCAAGCAAAACAACAAAGAAGACAAGGTGACACAGACCCAAGGGCTCGACAGGGAGGTCCCACCACAAACCCGGAAGATCTCAGAGCGCTTCCCCTCCATAGCCAGAAGCCGAGCTAAGATATCCTCAGAAAGCTCTTGAAAACTGGAGCAAGGAGGCACTGAAAGCGTGCCTCCTGAGGTACCCCTTGGGTCTTATTTATAGTTTTTGGAATCTGAACTGTCAATAACCAGAAGAACTGACCTGAAAGTACCAAAAAGCCCTTGGTTGGGTCTGCCAACAGCCAAACTCCGCTGTCCCGAACAGTTATGCGCAGTCCAACCTGGTCTGCCAACAGCATGGCTCCACTGTTCTGAATAGTTATTCGCACCCATGGGGGGGGGGGGGGGTCAGCTCGCCATCAATCCCTCTCCGCGTGAGGCGGGCGCGACCTGGTTCTAGCGGCTCGCCTACTCCTCTCGGGCGAACGCGAGCCGGACCGCCGCGACCTGCCAGTCCTCTGTTGAGGCGGATAGGTGGCCAGGTCACGTATAGGGGACGGACTGGCGGCCATTGTGACCTCCGAACGGCTCGCAGATCACGAGTCGTTCGAGCCCATCCGCGAATACCGGTTCGACAATTCTCTGGGCGAGCGGGAGGGATAGGGGAGTCGTCTCGCCTGGCTCGCTCGCCTGAACCGAGCGGGAGCGCACCAGCCCCTTGCCGCATGTCTGCTTGTCGCTTGGGTGCGGGTCGCGGGACTGGGTCCACTCGATCTTCCTAGTGGGGCCCGTTCGATGAACACGGGGTTGTACACAATCCCCACTCTTTTTGAGCTTGATACAAGCTCGGAAAGAATCATCCAACCCGCGTGTTCGGCGAGTACTGTGCTGAGCTGGCAGGGAATCTTCTGGTGGGGCCCCACTATTCGACTATAAATATACCACTGAGCCCAGGGGGGTCTCCCCAGACCATCTCGTTTTTCAAGCGGACTGTAGCTTCCTGATGCCGGTTAACGAAGAGGTGCGAGCCCGCCTGGTGGCCGCGGGCCAAAAGACTCGGGAGGAGGCCCTCAAGGCCGCCCCTTGGTTAGCGCGTGGGTCTCCCGACCCTCTCTTTAGGCCGGTGAAGGGAAAGATCGTGAGGCGGTCCCCGGCGAATAACTTCCCGGGTTCCAGCTCGGCGGCTGGTGTTGAGGTCGCTTCTGAGGTACGCGACCTTCCTTCTCTGCTTGTTGCTACATCTCTGATCCTTTGTCTTACAGCACTGCCTCATGAAGATGAGGAGGACGGGGGGGGGGGGGGGGGGGGGGGGGGCGGATCGGAGAGGGTTGCGGCCCTCGAGGGAGAACCCTTTCAGGGTCGGTCGGGTTCCTCTCGTCCTTCCAGGCATGGACGACGTGCTAACCCCTAGCTCGTGCTCAGTGCTTGCCTTGTTCTCGCTCGTTCCTTCTGACCCCTTTTGCAGGCTACAACATGCGGGAGATGAGCGAGGGTACTCGCAGGTCAGATTACCTGGGACCCGACTGATACGGTGGGGATGAAGAGGCAGGTGACGCGGCTCCAGAAACCCTGCTGCTTCATCGTGAAGAGGGTCGACCAAGACAAGGCCGACACCGAGGCTCGGCTCGCGGCACTAGAGGGTGCCCCGTGCGTAGCGAAGGTGGCGAGGTCGACATTACGCGGGCCGAGGAGCGCCTAAGGAGTGCCTCGGAACAAGTTGGCGCCCAGCAGGAGCTGGTGGCGGTGCGCGATTATCACTATCCTCGCATGCGCCGCGAACCGGAACGCAACGGCGGGGCAGGTGGAAGTGGATCCAGTACTGACCCACCCTTTCTTTTCCCCGCTCGCGGGATATCACTGGGCGGTAACGATTTGCGACTCTCTTTGCCTGCCTATGGGCATGATTTTTGATTTCTGATGCATGTTGAAATTACCATGTTGTTGCTTTTATTCTCCATGCGGGCTCGAGGGTACCTGCGTCCTCCGCTCGCCTTACCCCTGCGGGCGAGGGCATCAGGGGATAGATTCGCTCAACCCGCCATGATCGCGGCGGGAGCGAGCCGAGGGGCTCGCGCCAGGAATCTCCCCGACTCGCTCGGATCGGGCGGGTGCGGGCCGAGACTCGCCCGCTCAATTCTTGCGCGGATGCGCCGGGCGAGGCTCGCGCCTGATCGGCCTTGGCGGTGCGATTGCGCGTCGGGAAGTCGAACTGTCGGGCCTGATTTTTGTTACACGCACCTCTCCATTCGGTGGGAAATTTCCCGCCCTTTCTCTCACCCTATAAATAGGACTTACCGGTTCCTATCCTCCCACCGCTTCAAAACACTCCCCCGTTTCCTGCTCTTCGCGAGGCACGGCTCGCGTTCGCCTTCTGGATCTGTCTCGCTCGAATGGCGGCAGTTCGGCAGAATGGGCGGCGGTGGCGGCGATGCGGATGGGCGAATCAGATGCGCCTGTACCTTCTCAGGGCACGACTTTCCCCACACCGTCATCTCGGAGCGTGAGTACCTAGATGCCCTCGGTGACCACGTCCCGCCGGGAGTTTCGGCGAGACAGCCCGGGGAAGGAGAGAAGATCAATGATTTATCTAGGGACGAGCTCGCCATACCCCTGGCTCACTTTGAGGTGGGTCTGCGGCTTCCTCTGTGGCCCGAGGTACGCCAAATGCTGAAGTACTTCGGGGTCGTCCTAGGTCAGATGACCCTGAACTCCATAGATATTATGGTAGGGTTCGCCTGCTTTCTGCGGGAGGAGCGAGTCGAGTTCAGTCTCGCAGTTTTTCGCAAGCTATTCTCCTTCCATGCGAACCGGGACGGGACCGCCTATTTCTCCAGCGCCCACCTCAAGGTGCGGGAGACTATAAATAAGAGTCACAACTTGCTCAAAAAGTTCCTGTTCGTCAAGGGGGATTTCGGCAACGTCCCCTTCTCGTCAGTGCAGCTCAGCGAGGCGAGTTACCGCCCGCCCAGCCTAGGGGGCCACGAGGCCGACTTGTGCGGGTTCTTCGCCGGGAAGAACTTCGAGGTCGCGTACTTGCGCCGTAACCTTAATGACCTTGCCGCCATCCCGCCAGGGGGAGGTTTGCCACTCGCCACTGCTCTGTCCTGTTCTTTTCTTCTGTGGTCTTACCCCCTCTTATTGGCAGGCGAGCGGGATGTTCCCCTTCATCCCCCCTACGAGAGTGGGCGGATTCCCCCCGGGGTCCTCTCCCGGGCTCAGGCCGCAGACGCCGCTCAGCGCGACGCCCCGTCGATCCCGGCCAAGAAGCGGCCAGGCCGCGAACAGCCTGCTCCCCCACCCAAGATGGCGAAGACCACGGGGCAGCCACTCGTCGGGGGCTAGGGAAAAGGTAAGGCCCCGGCGGATCAACCTGCCGAGGGTCTTCCCCCTTTGGTCGCTTCGACCAGCGACACCCTTGGCGGGGCGGCGGGCACTTCTGCGCCGCCGGACGGGTCGCAAATTGCTGCGAAGCCGGTACGAGAGGGCACCGCAACTTTGGTTATGGCGAGAAGTACCTGGACGAGCTCGGCATTCCACTTCTGTCATGGGACAAGGAGTCAAATCGCGCGGTGGTCTCGACCCTGTTGCCGAGTTGGTTGGAGCAGGATACCATCGGCGGGGAGGCCTATAACTTCTCCTTCGGCCTCTACTCGCGAGAGGATGCCGCTATCTACGACGAGGAGGCGACGCGAGTACTGTGCATGAGAGCGCGCGGGCCCAACTGCGCAGCTTGGAGCTGGCCCACATGGTTGGGAGACGCTGCACCCAGCTGGAGCGGAACGCCTCCTCCCTCCAGAAGTTGGCAGACGAGAAGGAGGAGGCCCGAAAACTCGCTCAGGAGGACGCGGATCTCCAGAGGAAGCGGGCTGACGTGGCCGAGGAGACCCTCGCGCAGTACTTGGGAGGGGTGGTACGCGCTCACTCCTGATCACCGCTCCTTCTCGCGAATCCGCCTTACACTTCCTTTTCCTTTTCTCAGGACGCGGCGACGGCCAGTCGGAAGGCTGCCGAGATCGCCGCCCTTGGTCAGGACTAGTCGGCGCTGGAGGCGCGGGTATGCGAGCTGGAGGCCGCCGCCGCTGTCCCTCCGCCAGATAACAGGGGCTGCCCGCTCGAACACCACTCTGACTACGAGTTGGAGGTGCTGATGCAGACGAACACCGCCAGTACCGCGAAGTACATGATGCAGATGCTACGACGCGCGGATATCCTCAAGAGCGAGGCAGCGGAACTCTCGGCGGGCGACGTGGTGCCGGCGCTGTTCCTTCCCATGCCGGACCCTGGGGATAAGTCCTTCCAGCCCATCTAGGACTTCCCGCCCCGGATCTCACATCTCCCTCGCTTCTTTGACATTTGCTTGTTAGGTGTATGCACCATGTATTTTTAGTTGTTTGAGATGTAGGCGCGAGCCGCGCCCAGACTTTGTTATTTTCGTCTATTAATGCTCTTATAAATGCTTCCTCGCCTGCCTGACATGCATATTTATTATCACTATGCGGGGTGACCTGCCTCCGTGGCCCAACCATGCTGAGGTGGCTACTCGCCCGCCAAGCGAGGCGAGCCGGCTCTTCGCTCGCTTGAGTTATCAGTTTTCTTGCGGGTTCTCGCCTAGTTTCTCGCCTCCTTTCGGCCGTCTTTTTTGGGGGCTGGATGGTTACGTTAGACCCCCTTTTCGGTTAGTCTCAGCGACTCCAATCCATTATCAATATCGTCGAGTGGCTTTCCCCCCCCCCTCCAGCTAGATGAGAGCCTGGTAGCGGGGTCTTCTCGGGGTCCAAACACATTCCATCGAGTGACTTCGGCCCTACCAGCTAGGTGAGAGTCTGGCAGCGGGATCTTCTCGAGGCCAAGGATGACACTGAGTGACTTCCGGCCCTGCCAGCTAGGTGAGAGCCTGGCAGCGGGATCTTCTCGGGGTCCAAACACATTCCATCGAGTGACTTCCGGCCCTGCCAGCTAGGTGAGAGCCTGGTAGCGGGATCTTCTCGAGGCCAAGGATGACACCGAGTGACTTCCGGCCCTGCCAGCTAGGTGAGAGCCTGGCAGCGGGATCTTCTCGGGATACAAACACATTCCATCGAGTGACTTCCGGCCCTGCCAGCTAGGTGAGAGCCTGGCAGTGGGATCTTCTCGAGGCCAAGGATGACACCGAGTGACTTCCGGCCCTGCCAGCTAGGTGAGAGCCTGGTCAGCGGAAAATTCTTGGGGCCCTCCAAACACATTCCAGGATCACCGAGTGACTTCCGGCCCTGCCAGCTAGGTGAGAGCCTGGCAACGAGATCTTCTCGAGGCCCGGCAAGGATGACACCGGGGGAGTGACTTCCGGCCCTGCCAGCTAGGTGAGAGCCTGGCAGCGGGATCTTCTCGGGGTCCAAACAACATTCCATCGAGTGACTTCCGGCCCTGCCAGCTAGGTGAGAGCCTGGCAGCAGGATCTTCTCGAGGCCAAGGATGACACCGAGTGACTTCCGGCCCTGCCAGCTAGGTGAGAGCCTGGCAGCGGGATCTTCTCGGGGTCCAGACACATTCCATTGAGTGACTTCCGGCCCTGCCAGCTAGGTGAGAGCCTGGCAGCGGGATCTTCTCGAGGCCAAGGATGACACCGAGTGACTTCCGGCCCTGCCAGCTAGGTGAGAGCCTGGCAACGGGATCTTCTCGGGGTCCAAACACATTCCATCGAGTGACTTCCGGCCCTGCCAGCTAGGTGAGAGCCTGGCAGCAGGATCTTCTCGAGGCCAAGGATGACACCGAGTGACTTCCGGCCCTGCCAGCTAGGTGAGAGCCTGACAGCGGTATCTTCTCGGGGTCCAAACACATTCCATCGAGTGACTTCCGGCCCTGCCAGCTAGGTGAGAGCCTGGAAGCGGGATCTTCTCGAGGCAAAGGATGACACCGAGTGACTTCCGGCCCTGCCAGCTAGGTGAGAGCCTGATAGCGGGATCTTCTCGAGGTCCAAACACGTTCCATTTCTCTATGCAGGCTAGCTATGACAGTACTGGAGCGTTGAAGAAATTTATTATAACGAAAGTATCACATACATGCTTCAGGGGAAAAACGTTTCAAGTCGTCACCACTCCAGGTGTGACTCAGGGTCTCGCCCTCTACATTTTGGAGTCGATAGCCTCCTGACTTCAAAGCTTCCTTTACAATAAATGGTCCCTCCCAGCTGGGATTGAGCTTCCCTACGGATGCCGACCTCCCTGCTGCATCCACCTTTTTCAGCACCAAGTCTCCTTCCACGAACTGCTTGACCCTGATATGCTTGTCAAAGTACTTGACCATTCTTCTTTTCACCTCCTCCTGTCGGATAGCGGAAAGGTCCCTCAGCTCCTCCACCATGTCAAGGGAGAGCCTCAGCTCCTCCTCGTTCCCCGCTTGCCACTCCTCCCGGCCTTCCTTGGCCGCAACGACTCGAGGTGTTTGGACTTCGAATTCCATGGGGAGAACTGCTTCGCACCCGTGGGAGAGTTTAAAGGGGGTCTCTCTCGTAGCCATGTTGGGGGTGGTTCTTAGGGCCCAAAGAACCGCGGGAAGCTGCTCCACCCAGCTCCCCTTCAAATTCTTCACCTTCTTCTTGAGGAGGTTGACGATGATCTTATTTGCGGCCTCCACCTGCCCGTTGCTCCTGGGGTGATGGACCGAGGCGAACCTGAGGTCGATTCCAAGCTGTTCGCAGAAGCTAGTGAATTCGACACTGGCGAACTGGGGCCCGTTGTCCGTGACGATGGTCTGGGGCATCCCATGGCGACAGATGATCTCCCCCCAAACAAAGTTCCTGATCACCTGGGAGGTCACCTTGGCCAGCGCCTTCACCTCCATCCACTTTGAGAAGTAGTCAATCATTACTAGGAGGAACCTTCTCTGACCGCTAGCTTGGGGGAATGGTCTAACCAAATCCATTCCCCAAATTGAGAAGGGCCATGGGGCCGTGATACTTTTGAGTCGATGGGCCGGCTGTAGCTAGAGGGGGGCAAACAGCTGGCATTTATGACATCTTCTTGCGAACTCTGCGGCATCTCGCCCCAGGGTGGGCCAGAAATACCCTTGCCTGACTACCCTCCCTTCCAGGGTCCGACTCTCGGAGTGACGCCCACATTCCCCGGAGTGGACTTCCTCCAAGATCCTTCGTACTTTGCCCTCGGTCACGCAGCGAGCCAGCATCCCTGAGATGGTCTTCCTGTATAGCTGCTCGTCCTGGAGGAGGTAATATGCTGACTTGTGCCTCAGTTTCTTCTTATCTACCCCCTCCATATACTCTCCCGTGGAGAGGAAAACCACAACTGGATCCATCCACGAAGCTTGTTGATCGATTTGCATGAGCTCTCCCTCTTCGATGGAGGGGCGGAACAGGTCGGTGATGGTACCCCCCCCCCCCCGCCTGGGGACCATGCTTTGCTAGTTGGTCGACTTGTTCATTTTCTTCCCTGGGTACGTGTCAGATGGAGAAGGTTTGGAAAGTGCCAATGACCCCCTTCACCTTGGCCAGGTACAATCGCAGGGTGGGCTCCCTTGCCTCGAACTCCCCATTGATCTGGGAAGCTACTACCATAGAGTCAGTAAGGACATCCACATCTGACACCCCTAGCTCCCTGGCCAGGCATAGCCCTGCTATCACGGCCTCGTACTCGGTCTGGTTGTTGGTAATGGGAAACTGCACCACCACCGTCTGCTCAATTTGAGTCCCCTGAGGGCTTTTCAGGATCACCCCCACTCCAAGGGAATGCCTCCCTGAGGCACCATCCACCCTTACCTTCTAAGGAGTCGGACGGGTGAGTTCTTCCTCCGCTACTTCAACCACGTAGTCGGCCAAGAAGTCGGCCATCGCTTGAGCTTTGATCGAGAGCCGCGGAACGAAGGAGACATCGAACTCGCTGAGTTCCACCGACCAATTAGCCAGCCTTCCTGAATGCTCCACCCCCTCAAAGATGTTGCGAAGAGGATGGTCGGTCACCACTCGGACTGTGTGTGCCTGGAAGTAAGGTCGCAGCCTCCTGCCGAGATGATCAGGGCGAAAGCTAGCTTCTCCCAAAATCGGATACCGGAGCTCGGCCTTCCTCAGGACCGGCTCACGTAATAAATAGGGAGCTGCCTCTTCCCTCTTCACGAACTAAGACCGAGCACAAGGCCTCCACCACGACCCCTAGATATAGGAACAGATCCTCCCCCTCCTTCGGCCCTTGGAGCAGCGGGGCCTGTGTCAACTGTACTTTGAGGGCCTGGAACGCCTCCTCGCACTCTTGGTCCATTCAAACCTCTGACCACCCTCAACATTTTGAAGAAGGGGGAGCATTTCTCCCCTGCCCAAGAAAGGAAACGACTCAGCCCTACTAGCTTCCCGTCAGCCGTTGGACCTCTTTAGCATTCCGCGGGGACCCTAGCTCCAAGATTGCCCTGACCTTATCTGGATTCGGCTCCACCCCCACAGGGGTGAGGAGATGCCCCAATAACTTTCCCCTGCTGGCCCCAAAGACACATTTTAGGTGATTCAATCGCATCTTGTAGTTGCGCAGGGTGGCAAAGGTCTCCTCCAGGTCCCGGAGGTGGGAGTCCACATCAAGACTTTTGATCATAAGGTCATCCACATACACCTCCAAATTCCTCCCCCTTTTCCCCTTGAAGACCCTATCCATCATTTTCTGGTAGGTTGCCCCAGCATTCTTCAGCCCGAAGGGCATCATCTTGTAGCAGTAGCATCCATCCCCTGTGATGAACGAGACATCCTTGATGTCTGGGGGGTGCATCCTGATCTGATGATAACCTGAAAAAGCATCTAAAAAACTCATTACAGAATAACCGACGGCTGAGTCAACCAGCGCGTCGATTCGAGGCAAAGGATAACAGTCCTTAGGACAAGCTTTATTAAGTAAGGAAAAATCAATACACATCCATCGGCTGTCTCCTTTTTAACCATACCACGTTGGAGACCCAACCGGGGTACTGAATCTCAGACACGAAGCCGGCCTTGAGGAGTTTCGCCACCTCCTCCCTGATGGGCTCCGCCAGCTTGTCCGCAGTGGACCTCTTTTTCTGCTGAACGGGGCATGTTCCCGGGTCAAGGTTGAGGCGATGGCAGGCCACATCCGCGTCAACCCCTAGCATCTCCGCGGCGTTCCAAGCGAAGATGTCCACGTTCTTCTGGATGCACTCCAGCATCCTCCCTTGGTCCTCCGGGGTCAGCCCCCCGCTGACGTGGATCTTCTCCATTCTGCCTCCTCTAGTGAGCACTTCCAGCTCCACCACTTCCTCTGCAGCCTCCAGCCTAAACTGCTCCCCCCATCCTTCAGCATCCCCTTCCTCCGGAACGGGGACCTCTACCTCCATCTCTTCTCCCACGGCCCTCACTTCGGCCACTTCCTCCGGATCTTGTCCTGCCGCCCTTTCTCCTGCGCGGTTCTTCATTTTCAGCTCCCCCTCTCCTGCTTCCTCCCCTGCCTCCTCCATCCTTCGCCCCATCTCTTCGGCTCCCTCCATCCAAGAGATGGTGTTCACTGCGGTGACATAGCACTCCCGCGCCATCTTGGGATCCCCTCTGACCCTGACCTGAATCCCCTCGGTGTTGAACTTTAAGCACTGATGGAAAGACGAGGGGACGCAGCGGAAGGCGCTGATAAGGGGCCTCCCGAAGATGGCGATGTAGCTGCTGGGAGCGTCCACGATGACAAACTGTAGTTTCGGGACTGCCCCCCCCCCCCCCAAGGTAACATGGAGGCCAACTCCTCCCTCTACTTCCTTCCTTTCCCCTGAAAACCCGAACAAGGGTCCATCTGAGGCCAGCACCCTCTTTGCCTCCACATTCATTGCGTCAAACGCCTTTTTGAAGACGACGTTGACGAAGCTCCCGTTGTCCACGAGGATCCAAGAGACAATGAAATTCTCGATGGCTGCCTTGATGACCAGCGCATCGCAGAATGGGTCCTCGTGGTCTGGCATATCGCTCCTGGAGAAAGTGATCCTCTCCTCCGGGGGTGGGGCTTGGGATGTGGAGGCGACGCTTCACCGGTACATGGTGTGGAGGCTTGCCTTGCGGGATGCCTCGACCCCTACTCCCCCGTGGATCACTCTGATTCCCCCTCGGGTCCCAACATCCACCCGGTCTTCGCAACGATCCTCCTCCGCCCGAGGTAGGACCTCCTTAATCCTCACTTCTTTCCTGCCCTGCTACTGCTGCTACTGTTGTTGTTCCCTATTCCCCCTCATCTCGAGGAACTTCGGGCAGGTAGCTGTGGCGTTCCCCTCTTCCTGATGGAAGTCGCAATAGGGCAGCTCCACTCTGACCTCTCTCCTCCTCCTCATAATCCCCCTCATTGCTCCCAAGGCTATGGCCATGGCCTCCTCCTGATCGGGGAGCCGGGGCCTCTGGCCCTGCCTCCAGCCCGGAGGGTGGAACTGATCTTGCCTCCCCTGGTGGTGACCCCTTTCGTAGTACCCTCTCTGTGGCCCCTGCCCCTGCCACTCAGGTCTCCAGCCCAGCCGACGGTCGGGCTCTTGATGCCCCCACCTCGGCTGCTGCTACCACTAGAGCTGCCTTTGCTCCCTCTGCCTAGTCTCCCCTCTTCTCTCCTCCTGTCCCTTCCCTCCTCTTGATTCCTTCTCTTCCTCCGTGGCCCACCTGGCCAGCTTCCTTGCAAATTCCGGGTTCGATGCCTCCCCGTCGACCTCTCTCGCCGCCCTCTCCATCAACTCCTCGTAGGAGAGGGGAGGAACTCTCTTCAGCTCCATTCGGAAGAACCCCTGCTGCAGGCCCAGGGTAAAAGCCATCATCAGACTATGGCTCGGCATCTCCTGGACCTGAGTAACTTCCTCCTGAAATCGGTCCACATAGCTCCCCAACATCTCGTTCACTCCCTGCTTAATGTGGAACAAAGACTCGGACTCCTTCTTCCTCTTCTTCGAGGTGGTGAATCTCAGCATGAACCCTCGATGTAGGTCCTCGAAGCAGTAGATGGACCTGGCCGGGAGCTGGTGGAACCACTCCCTTGCCTTCTCCCGGAGGGTGATGGCGAAGAGTCGGCATTTCAATCCGTCTGACATCTGACGGATGGAGACCACATCCTCGAACCATTGGACATGCTGGACCGGGTCTCCCTTCCCGGTGTAGTAGAACATCTCGGGCTCCCTGAACCCGTCTGGAACTGGAGCTGAGGAGACTAGCTCGCTGAAAGGACTGCCTCCCCCCACTGGGCGAGCCGACGAGTCTCGCGAGCCCAGCTCGCCGAACCGGCCTCGACCGGCCGAGCCGGGGAAGAGCTCGCGCCCGGGGAGCTCGCACCCCCGGCCTTCCTCGGCCACTTCCTTCCCAGCTCTCCTGCCGGGAGCGTCCTCGCCCAAAGAGGGGGCGGCCGCGACATGGGCTGCCGGAGTCAAGCACTCGGCCCGCGCGCCGAGTGCGAACTTGACGAGGCCCAGCACCTCGTTCCTGAAGTCTTCTAACATCCCCACCGTTGCGAGAGGCGGGTGCGACGGTGAGTTCTACCCGTCAGATCCATGTCCTCCTGTCATTGAACTCGCTAAAGCTTTTCTGCACTGACCACTCTCCACGCTCACTGCACCAAAATGTTGAAACTGGAATCCGGTCTCCTGTGGAGTTCACCCTTTGGGAAGGGGTGGTCTCGCGCCTACTTCACTCCTGCAAGTAAAACAACAAAGAAGACAAGGTGACACAGACCCAAGGGCTCGGCAGGGAGGTCCCACCACAAACCCGGAAGATCTCAGAGCGCTTCCCCTCCTTAGACAGAAGCCGAGCTAAGATATCCTCAGAAAGCTCTTGAAAACTGGAGCAGGGAGGCACTGAAAGTGTGCCTCCTGAGGTACCCCTTGAGTCTTATTTATAGTTTTTGGAATCTGAACTGCCAATAACCAGAAGAACTGACCTGAAAGTACCAAAAAACCGTTGGTTGGGTCTGCCAACAGCCAAACTCCGTTGTCCAGAACAGTTATGCGCAGTCCAACCTGGTCTGCCAACAGCGTGGCTCCGCTGTTCTGAACAGCTATTCGCACCCATGGGGGGTCAGCTCGCCATCAATCCCTCTCCGCATGAGGCGGGCGCGACCTGGTTCTAGCGGCTCGCCTACTCCTCTCGGGCGAACGCGAGCCAGACCGCCGCGACCTGCCAGTCCTCTGCTGAGGCGGATAGGTGGCCAGGTCGCGTATAGGGGATGGACTGGCGGCCATTGTGACCCTCCGAACGGCTCGCAGATCGCGGGTCGTCGAGCCCATCCGCGAGTACCGGTTCGACGATTCTCTGGGCGAGCGGGAGGGATAGGGGAGTCGTCTCGCCTGGCTCGCTCGCCTGAACCGAGCGGGAGCGGACCAGCCCCTTGTCGCATGTCTGCTTGTCGCTTGGGTGCGGGTCGCGGGACTGGGTCCGCTCGATCTTCCTGGTGGGGCCCGTTCGACGAACACGGGGTTGTACAATCAAAGTGTTGCGGGCCGACGTCTCCATTCAAATCTACCGGGTCACCATCATCGTCAGAGGGAGGACGCTCCTTGGCCACATGTCGTGGGAAGTCGGCTCCATCAAAGGTACATCTAACAAAGCTGAACCAATGTCTTCAACATTCATAGCTCAACTGAAGGGTCTACTGGATGATCAAAGAAGGCAATTGGTGCACTACATTGATGATACCATCAAGGAAGTAAGACAGGATCTTTCCACTGAAATCAAATCCATCAAGTTTGAGGTAAACTTGTTGAAAGCTAACACAATAGAATTCTTCATGAGGGTTGCTCCTGTTGTAACACTTACTGAAGGCAAGCTGGCAGAAATCAGCAAAACTCAGCATGATATTCTGGTCAATCAGAACATAACCTCCAACAGCATGGCAATGGTTCACAATGTGCAGAAAACTCTGATAGAAGCCCACAAGACAAATCTGGAAAGGAGAATGGATGCCTGCACTCAAATTCTTGATGATCACATGTTGGAGGTCAAGAATCATGTCACTAAGGGTGTAAATTTTCTGGATGAAAGACTCTCTATAGCCAAGAACTCCCTGACTGTAGCTTTATCTGATGAAGTCATAAAGGGGGAGAAGACAGTGCTCAAGGCTTATATTGAGAATGTTGTTTGGGTAACCAATCTAATCAGAGGTTCATTTGACCTTGAACATCATACATATAAAAACATTCCTGCTATTCCTAGAAACATTCAAGAAGCATTGTGTGAACAGTATAGTGATCAAATGGGAGATCAAGTTTGTGCTTAGTGAACTGAACCCTGTACTGCTGCTGAAATTCCCATATTCAGTCCCACTACTGACCAGATAGCCAGAGCCAAAGGCAAGCTAGCTACTGAAGAAGAAGAAGAAATCGGGCTTAGCAAGAAAATGTATAGAGAGGAGATAGAATCCAAGCCAGATTTTCAGAAGTGGAGTCCTCAATCTAGGACTATTATCTTGTCTGCCTGAGATCAGGTCAAAGAGAAGAAAACTGAGAGGGAAAAGCATTATAGCTCCCTAGAATGGGCCAATCTAAAGAGAAATGAAGAGGTCTGGAGGAAGTTCAAAAGAGATAAAAAGTCGGGTGTTGTGCCATCAGATGTTGTTGAGCCCAGCAAGTACTTTCCTAACCCATACATCTATTTTGAGAGACAAAATGAAAAGAAGAATGAAGATAAGGAAAAGGCTGCCAAGAAACCCAGCAGGGGGATAATGTTCAAGGAACCAGAAACATGACTTGTTTTTAGTTTTCCTTAAGGACAGTAAGAATATAATCATTTTTGTGTTATGCATGTTGTCTATTTATGATTTTTTTCCTTTAAATGAAAATCATATTTTTGTGTGTGTATAAATTATTGTTCTTATCTACTGTGATGATGTATCTACTGTATATGGTAGTGTATATCATTGACTAGGGTTCTGACTTCTTCAAATAGGGGAAGATTATTGGGTCCATTGATCACAATGTTCTGGATTTGAAGAAGACCCACAAATCAATGATATACACATGAATGTAAGTGATGCATGCTCTAAGTTTAATGTATGCATGTTGTTTTCTGTTGCACAGATTTGATGGGTAGTCAGGGTCACAATACTAGTTGGACTCAAGACAGGATGCTGGCGAAGCAGAAATCTGGCTAAGTCCAGAAGCGTTGAGTGAAGGCCGTTCACTCAACGCCAAGAAGCCTAAAAAGCGTTGACAGAACTACATGCAATCAAAGCCACAGTGCTGCTGTCAAGAAATCTGTTTAAGGATAGAAGCGTTGAGTGAAGGCAGTTCACTCAACGCTTACTCAACAATAAATCTGTCTAAGGACAAAAAGCGTTGAGTGAAGACAGTTCATTCCATGCCTACTCAATAGAAAATCTGTCTAAGGATAAAAGCGTTGAGTGAAGACATACCACTCAACGCCTCATCAAGAAGCCAGGCCAAGGAGAGAAGCATTGAGTGAAGAAGTTGCACTCAATGCCTTCATACAAAAAAATTCAATTAAGTTAAGAAGTGTCAAGTGATGAAGACTCAATCGACGCCTAAGCTATTAGACTATAAAACTTTATATGCGTTGAGTAATGAAGGCTCACTCAACACACTCAACGCCTGAAGATGCAGAATTCAGCTTAGTACTTTTGCGTTAAGTGACAAAGCTTCAATCAACGCCTATACAGATTGTCTGGAATTTGCTAAGTCCACAGGAGCTGAGTCATGCTGACGTCAATAGAAATTCAAATGTCGCGGGTTTTTCTTGTTAGAAGACAAAAAAGCTGCTTGCCTTTAGTACAATATTTAATACAAACGAAGTGTGGTAGTTACCAACTCCGACGGTCCATACTGCCCAAAGAGTCGTTGGACGACGGGATACAAAAGTAGATTCCCGAGAAAGAAGAAAGTACTTTTTGGAGAAAGAGCTTCTTAGGTCATCTTCTTCCTCTCGATGAAGGAGAAATTTTCGAACAACTTGCTCTATAGTTAGTCTGTGATTCATAGATAGAGTTGGTTGTTAAAGATCTAACTCACTGAAGGTTCAACTAGACTTCAACAGCAGATCAAAAATTCCTTTCTGGAGAAGGAGAAGCAGAACAAGCTTACAGCTGCTGCTCATCTTCAAGGCCTTAACTCTAAACTCTACTATAATCCAGGCTTGAAGAAGTTGTGCTCTGAGTTACTTCACTACATAAGCAGAACATTCGTGAAGATCTATTCTTGGTGTTGTGTAGAAGATAGGACTGAGCTCACTCAGTCCAGAGAGAAGGCTCAGAGAACACCTTCCTTGGAGCAAGTAATCAACAACAAACTAACTCTTTATATAGGATCATTTTTGATCTGAGTTGTAAGACTGAAATATAAAGGCTGAGTTATAGGATCCTTCTATGGATCTGAGGTAAGGCATGTGTGCCTGAGATAGGAGATTTATTCTCTGAGGTAGGATCTGAGTGTAAAGATAACCTCCTAGCCTGTATGTAGGACTCTTGATTTAGTCTGAGGTAGATGATCAGAGGATCACTGAGCTATAAGAGTAATACTTACTCTAAGTTTTAGGGTTTTGGGCCTGAGGTAGGACTTGGGGAGTCTGAGAGATCATGAGGGATCTGTATTGTAAGTTCTTGGAATTGAGATTGGAAAAAATTGTCTTGTATAACACATTGTTAGAAAGGTGGGAGGGATAGTGGATGTACCCATACATAGGGGAACCAC